>JAJOZX010002384.1:660000-684517 GCA_023014485.1 Bathynomus jamesi
AGTATGACCTGCCACTACCTTCACACATTGTTTTGGAACTATTAAGCTTTGCATCAAAGACTGTAAATTCACTTTCAATAACGAGTATTATCAACAAGTTTTTGGGATGGCATGGGCAACCCCTTATCGCCCTCCTCTCCAATATTTATATGGAGTTTTTCGAAATTACTTATTCCGAGAATCCTGGGGGTTGGCATCCCTTGGTTGCGGTACGTCGACGATATTTTGTGTATCTGGCCCATGAATCGTGACCTGGATAACTTCCTCCTTCAGTTAAATGATCAAGTCCCCTCCATTAAGTTTACTTTAGAAGTGGAACAAGACAATTCAATCCCATTTTTGGATGTGCGTGTACATAGGGAAAGCCCAGGTTTTAAGTTTAGTATCTATCGGAAAACAACAAACAATTTGTCCTACGTACACTTTTACTCGGGACATGACCCCCACTAAGAAGGCCATTTTTCATCAATGTTTCTCCGCGCCCTTAGGATCGCCAGTCCGGAATACATCGATGCCGAATTGGAAAAAATCAACGGTATTGGAAGTGATTGTGTTATCCATCTGCGTTTATGGAATCTTGTCTCAACAAGGCAAAACGAACTTTCTATCGTGTCAATAATAACACTCGTACTTTGTCAAAAAATATTTTAGTACTTCCATTTTTCCCGGGCTTTTTAGGCATTGCTAATGTACTTAAACTTTTGGATATTAATGTAGTATTTTCATATAACAATATTGTGAAAAATATCATAGTAAAAAATAGCCCTACCAATAATTCAGGCATTATCTATAAAATTGGTTGTAAACAATGTGATTCCTTTTACATAGGTCAGACGGGAAAGGATTTGCACACACGTATAAAACAGCATCAATATTCCGTTAGAACAGGACAGTTGTCCAGTGCCCTTTTTGTCCATTTGTCAGAGTTAGCCCACTGTATTGATTGGAATAATGCTTCAGTTTTATTCCATTCCTAGCAACATTGTTAATAGAAATATTCTTGAGTCTGCCATTATCCAACTTTCAAATAACTTCAACATAAGCAAAGGTCTTTTTCAACTCGATCCTGTTTGTTGAATTCCTTAAAACAGATTTAGATAAGAAGGGTAAACATAAATCTTTGGTAAACTTGTCTTGCTACTTTATTAACTTTTAATTGCATTTTATTTTTTTATATATATCGAAACCTGACCATAGGCAGCAGTGTTAAAACCCGGCAGTTCCAGTATAAATTTGTATTTTTATAATCCATTTGATCTTGTGCTAAAAATCGATAATTTTAATTTGCATTTTATTTTTTAATATATATCGAAACCTGACCAGAGCAGCATTGTGTTAAACCCGGGCAGAGGGTTCCAGTATAAATTTGTATTTTTATAATCCATTTGATCTTGTGCTAAAAATCGATATTTTTCCTTACAATCTGTACGCCTCACTGGTAATCCTTTAAGGTTTTAATTTTTAATTTTTTATTATTTTTACTTCTCTGTTTATTGTATATATATGTATGTATGTATGTATGTATGTATGTATTTGTATATATAGATATGTATGTATGTATATATATATATATATATATATATATATATATTATGTGTGTGTATGTATGTATGTTATTTATTTTCTTTTTTTCTTTCTGTAACCTATATATAGGCTTAACCTTTTTATGTACTTCAGTGTTCCTGAGGATGTCATTAGACGAAAGCGCTTGAGCACCATTTTGTGTTTCCTTTCCTTCGTGGTTTTATTCATCATATATATATATTTATATATATAAAATATATATCTAGCAATCCGATCATTGCAAAAAAAAAACTGGAAAGGTATGCAATTAATAAAGGTGTATTTAAACAGAATTTAATTGGAATAACTAACGTCATATTGTGTTACACAATGGATGATTAATATTTCTGGAATACATGGCGCTATCTGATGGTGCGATCTGGCACATCAGCACCCGATTACATGGCTTGATGTGGCAACTCTGCATCTGCATACATGGTGCGATCTGACAACTCAGCAACTGAACACATTGCGCTATCTGGCAATTCAGCCAGAATAGAGGCTTATAAAAGACCGCGAAGTTGGTGAAAGACTCATTCCAGCTCGGCTCCCAGCCGAGGAAGGACCTCTGGTCCTTCTCTTTCAGGCCCTTTGGTAAAACCCCTTAGTGGCCTCTTAGGTTAGGAAAACGAAAATAACTTGGGGGAGAACTCCTCTCTCCTTCAGTGTCTCTCTCTCCTTCAGGTGTCTCTCTCTCTCTCTCCTACAGGTCTCTCTCTCTCCTACAGGTCTCTCTCTCTCTCTCTCCTACAGGTCTCTCTCTCTCTCTCTCTCCTACAGGTCTCTCTCTCTCTCTTCTTCTCTCTCTCTTCTTTCTCTCTCTCTCTTCTTCTCTTCCTCTCTCTCTTCTCTCTCTCTCTCTTCTCTCTCTCCTCTTCTTCTCTCTCTCTCTCTCTTCTTCTCTCTCTCTCTCTTCTTTCTCTCTCTCTCTCTCTCTTCTTCTCTCTCTCTCTTCTTTCTCTCTCTCTCTTCTTCTTTCTCTCTCTCTCTCTTCTTCTCTCTCTCTCTCTCTCTCTCCTCTTCTTCTCTTCTCTCTCTCTCTCTCTCTCTTCTTCTCTCTCTCTCTCTCTCTCTCTTCTCTCTCTCTCTCTCTCTCTTCTTCCTCTCTCTCTCTCTCTCTTCTCTTCTTCTCTCTCTCTCTCTCCTCTTCTTCTCTCTCTCTCTCTCTCTCTCTCTCTTCTCTCTCTCTCTTCTTCTCTCTTCTCTCTCTCTCTTTCTTCTCTCTCTCTCTCTCTCTCTTCTTCTCTCTCGTCTCTCTCTCTTCTTCTCTCTCTCTTCTTTCTCTCTCTCTCTCTCTCTTCTTCTCTCTCTTCTCTCTCTCTCTCTTCTTCTCTCTCTCTTCTTCTCTCTCTCTCTCTCTCTCTCTTCGTCTCTCTCTCTCTCTCTCTCTCTCTCTCTTCTCTCTCTCTCTCTCTCTTCTCTCCGCAGGGGGTATAAAGGTTATGCACATTTCTTCTGGATGTAGTAAACTTTATACTTGGGGTGTGACAGCCCTCCGGTCCCGAGTCGTGGGATTCTAGAGGAACTGGCTGCCAGCTCCTTTAGGTTCTCTCTCTCTTTCGGAGGGCGGGTAAAGTATTTGCACAATCCCGTCCCGTGGGTTACTAGGACCCCATCCCATCCCTACTCTGTCCTTTTAGATTACGTTAAGGTTGTTCTCCTCTCACTGCAAAAAAAAAAAAAAAAAAAAAAAAAAAAAAAACTTTTCTTTTAGTATTAAGTCTTTTCTCTCTTTTACTATTAGGACCCGACTGCTACCTCATGCGTGGGAAGAGAGGCTTTGGACCTCTATAATAACACCCATTTAACGCTCGTAGGTGTGAGAGACTGGATGGAGGGTCCCAGGCGTAGGGGCGCGATGAATTGGAGTGTGGCTAGTGCCCCGTTAAGCCCAGTCCTAACGCGTAATGGCTTGACCGCCCCCTGCGACCGTTCTTTGGTGACCATTGATTGGTGCTTGGCTGTACTGCTCTGAGGTGAGAGGGCTTTACTGCCCAGCTGGCTGCCAGGCCAGCGTAAAGTCTCGGGCGTAGCCTCTGGGTCTGGTGGGATATCCCTTGAACACTGGATTCTAAGAGTCTGGCCCACTTGAGTGACTAGTAAGACTTAGTAAGGGGCTGCATCTCGCTGTCGCTCCTGACGGAAAATCCGTGACGCTTGCGTCGCGAGTGTTTTGTCAGTTTGGTAGCTGCGACACGTTTGGACGTCCGGCCTGGGGAGACCTTTGGTCGGTGCGGCAGCAGGAGAGGTGTAGTCTTCTGGAAGATGAACGTCACTTGCGAAAGGCGGGTGCGGCTACGCGCGGGATTAATTCACCCCCCCCTTTTTTATATACTGGTCATAACGTTTTGGATAGTTTTCATTGCTAGAACGCTTTATCTTATTCAGAGTATTCAGAAAAAACAAAAAAGAGAAAATATGGCAGGGCCAGCTAAATTGAAAGCAGAATGCTTTAAATGTAAGTTAATCATTGGTGCGTAGACTTCCAGAGGGTAATATCAGCGATATCACATCCCTTAGTGTATGTTTGTTTTGTAAACTTAGAGACAACCACGAAAAGGAAGTTAAAGAGCTAAAGGAAATAGTAAAAAAGCTTGAAGCTAGGGTCGTAGCACTGGAATCCAACCCAGTGGACAAGATCAAATTAAAAACACACCAGCAGATTCAAACTGTAAGATTAAGTATCAAGAACAAAGGGAGGGCTCAAAGAGGGGCTGATAGAGAAGGGTGGGAAGGGATCGATAGAGAAGGGTGGGAAGGGCCTGCTGATGGCCCAAAGAAACCGAAGGATGTAGCTACCTTCGGGGTGGGTCGGGTGGTGTAACTGCGTGTATGGGTGGCGACGGGTTTCGAAAGGTCTCGGGCAAGAAGGCTGCGAAGCCGAAGCCTGAGACCCCAGTTGCCCCTGTCAAGACCTCTAACCGCTTTAGTCTCCTGTGCTCGAAGGAGGAAGACACCGTTTTGATTGGGACTCGCAGATCAGGGGCCAGGAGAAGTACTTTGCTTTGCAAAACCGGATGGGAGGAGGTAAGGTGCTTACCTGGGCGGGGAACGGCGCACTTAAGGAAGGAGGTAGAGAAGGTGCGCGTGGATAGTCGGAGGACTGCGATCGTTGTCCACGCTGGTGGCAATGACCTTTCCTCAAAAGCGGTGGGGTAGGTCTTACAGAAGGGATCATCACGAGATCATGTCTCTTGCGGATGATCTAAAACTGAAGACAGACAGGGGAATGTTAATGGGTATTTTACCGCGGAATGAATGTCAGTGACCACTCGCTCAGTAAGGTCATTGGCATCAACGAGAGGGTACAAGACTTGTGCGTTCCGCTGGGCGTGAAGTTATTGACCCCTTCGATGCATTTTCGGGTAGGTGGGACCTTTACCAGGGGATGGTGTCCACCTCAATGACAAGGGTAAAGGTGTGCTAGGCGCGCTGCTCGACCGGCACCTATACAGAATGGTGAGGTCGAGTCCTGGGAGAGATGATGGGCCCCCACCGGGGAGAGATGAGGATGAGCCGGTGGCGGACGTACCTTCGACTGAAGGGTGCGGCGAAGTAACAGATGGGTGCCCCTCCTCTACGTTGGAGGGGGCTCAGTCTCCTGTGGAAGTTGCCCCCTCGTTAGTGAGGGGCTCTTCAACTCCCGACAGCCTTGGCTGTTCGGAAACGGGTCGTGCTAGGGGGCGGTCAGAATAGGGAAGGCTCCCTCCGTGCAATGCTTTTTAATGCTAGGTCAATTAGGAACAAGTTTCGCGAGCTACGGGCGCTCTTAGCATCAGAATACCAGGATATCGTTTCTATCACCGAGTCCTGGATTCATACTGATCGTAGGGACTACGTTGGGGAGTTCGAAATTCCCGGGTATAGAATTTCGCAAAGACCGCACCCGTGGGAGGGGGGTGGGTACTAATATACGTCAGAGACACGTTGAGTCCGTTGACTGCCAGTTCCGGTCGGAACGGGAGCTGCTTGGCGTCGATCTGAACGTGGGAGGGACGAACTATAGGTTAATCTTGCTGTACAGACCTCCGCTCTCCTCCTCGAGAAGGATACAGCCCTGTACACCGAACTCAGTAGCCGCTAGGGGATAGGTGTGTGTAGTTTTAGGAGACTTCACTGTCGCGGCATAAAAGTGGGAAAACAGGCCTGCCGATGCTGAAGGAGGAGGCTAGTTGACTTTGCTGATGAGAACTTCCTCACTCAGTGGGTCAACGAGCCTACACGAGGCGAAAGCGTTCTAGACTTTATATTCACGACCGAAGACAACCTCGTCACTGGCCTCACCGTTGACGAATCGTTGGGCGGGAGTGATCACGTATTATTAGGTTCCGTGTGTGCGTCCTCGGTGAAGCGTAGTAACTCGAGAGGCAGTAAGCTTCGATCTCCGGCGGGCGAACTTTTTAGCCTCAGGGATAGCGTAGCAGAGATGGTGGTTAGAGGTTGGCGGCGATGTTGAGGGAGTGTGGAGTGCATTCCGGATGAGTTTATGTGCTGCAGTCTGCTGCCATACCCTCAAAACTGGTCACCCCTGCTTCAACGCAGCTAAGTGGTTCAATCGTGGCATCGCTTCGGCTATCCGAAATAGGAAAGTAGTGTTATAGGAGGGCGAAGGCCAATCGTTCCCCACGAAACACTGAAGCGTATGTCCGCCTGTGTAGGGAAGTGAATGGCGAAGGTTAGGCTAGCGAAACGTAACGAAGAACTACGGGTGGCAAGCCTCTGCATAGGAACCCTAAGGAGTTCTTCAGTTATGTTAATAGTAGAAAGCCTATTAGAAGCATGATAGGTCCTTTAAAGGACGGAAGCGGCGTTCTGCGGACCTCCGACGCGGACATCGCTAAGGTGCTTAATGAGTACTTTGCGGGAGTGTTCACCAGGGAGGATACCCGCGTCATCCCCGAGCCAGCTGTGAGGCACGAAGGTGCTGACCTGGATAGTGTTAGATGTACCGCACAGTCGTTGCTCATAGAATAGACAAACTGAGCGCGTTTAAGGCTCCTGGCCAGACGTTCTTCTCCCAGTGTTTTGCGAGAAGTGCGCGACCAGGTGGCTCCCCACCTGGCTACAGTCTTCAACAAATCGTTGGAGATGGGCCAGGTGCCTGGTGACTGGAGAGAGCCACGTGACCCCTATCTTTAAGAAAGGGATCACGAAAGTCCAGGGAACTATCGTCCTATTAGTCTCACTTCATTTGTAGGTAAATTATTAGAAAGGATAATAGCTGATAGAATCGTTGACCATTTGGATTCCTACAAGCTGCTTGGGGACTCCCAACATGGGTTTAGACGGCATAGGTCGTGTCTCACCACTTGCTCGAGTTTTTCCCACGTCCATGTTGAGTGAGTACGATAAGAGTAGGCGATTGATATACTTTATCTCGACTTTCAGAAAGCCTTTGATAAGGTACCTCACCGCCGGCTAATGCGAAAGTGCGCGCGCTGGGTATCGTGGGGAAATAGGTAGGTGGATTGAAAACTGGCTAAGGAATAGGCGGCAGAGGGTGGTAATTAAAGGGGCTAGTTCGGGTTGGGCCCTCGGTCACTAGTGGGGTTCCTCAGGGTTCCGTTTTTGGGGCCACTGTTGTTTACCATTTTATAAATGATATCGACGGTGGCATCGTCAGTCGGATCGCCAAATTCGCTGATGACACCAAGCTTGGGGCCAATGTTGGGACGCCCGAAGCGATCGAGGAACTGCGTGCGGACCTAGGTAGGATAGGAGAGTGGTCCGAAAAATGCAAATGCCGTTTAACTTGGGTAAATGCAAAGTGATGCACATTGGCTACGCCAATCCCAAGTCGGACTACTCGATGTTGGGCAGTAATATCGAGGTGACTGATTTAGAAAAGGACTTGGGTGTGCTAATTAGCAGCGACCTTAAGTTTACGAAACAGTGTGTAGAGATGGAAAAGAAAGCCCAGAAACTATTGGGTTATATCAGGAGGCAATTTCAGTTTTCGGAACAAGGAGATTGTGCTCTCACTGTACAATTCCCTTGTTCGGCCGTACCTGGAGTATGCTGTGCAGTTCTGGTCGCCCACCCTCAGGAAAGATATTGAGAGCTGGAGCGAGTGCAGGCGAGGGCCACAACGTTGATCCTTCCGTTAGGCATATGGGCTACAATCGACGGTTACGCGCCCTGAACTTGTTTTCGCTTGAAACTCGGAGGCTGCGCGGTCAACTGATCGAGGTTTCAAGCTCTTACGAGGTTCAACGATGTCGATTTTAGAAGTATGTTTAGTTTAAATGATACCCAACTCGCAACAATGGTTGGAAGTTGGATTTGAAACGGTTTAGGACTAGTGTGTGTGGGAATACGTTACGTATAAGATCTGTGACACATGGAACAGGTTACCTTCGAAGTTGTGAACAGTTCCTCTGTGGATCAGTTCAAGAAAAGGTTAGACGAATCTTGCACACTATTTGAGTGTGTAAAGACATTTAGGACCTCAGTCTGCGGAAATTTCTTTTCCTGTAAAAGTAGTTGATATCTGGGAACCAACTTCCCTCAGAGGATGTTTCCAGTCAAAGTGTAAATCTGTTTAAAAATAGGCTAGACAAAGTACAGAACACACTCATAGTTTAAGATTAAAAACCTCAGAAAACTCTGCAGGAGTTTCGCTTGCTCGGTGTCTCAGTGAGCAAGCTAAATATAGAGCTATTTTATATATTCTCCACTTTCCTGTAAAATTTCCTTGGCTACTTTTCCAGGGTCAAGGTATTTTTTCAACCTTTTCCGTACCTGCCTCTGGCAGGGGGGAGCGGAGGGTGGGGAGAGAGCCTTCTACTTTTCTATCCAGTTTTCTACTACTGCTAGCATAGTTTTGAAAGACAAAATTTTCCCTGGCACCCTGTTGCCATTGTACCTCCTCGTATGGGCCGCAAGCCTTTTAGGTACTTCTTTCCTTGTAACTCCTTGTAACTCTTCTTCTTCTCTCTCTCTCTCTCTCTCTTCTTCTCTCTCTCTCTCTCTTCTCTTTCTTCTCTCTCTCTCTTCTTCTCTCTCTCTCTCTCGCAGGGTATAAAGGTTATGCACATTTCTTCTGGATGTAGTAAACTTTATACTTGGGGTGTGACAGCCCTCCGGTCCGAGTCGTGGGATTCTAGAGGAACTGGCTGCCAGCTCCTTTAGGTTCTCTCTCTCTTCGGGAGGGCGGGTAAAGTATTTTGCACAATCCCGTCCCGTGGGTTACTAGGACCCCATCCCATCCCTACTCTGTCCTTTTAGATTACGTTAAGGTTGTTCTCCTCTCACTGCAAAAAAAAAAAAAAAAAAAAACTTTTCTTTTAGTATTAAGTCTTTTTCTCTTCTTTTACTATTAGGACCCTACTGCTACCTCATGCGTGGAAGAGAGGCTTTGGAACCTCTATAAATAACACCATTTAACGCTCGTAGGTTGTGAGAGACTGGGATGGAGGGGTCCCAGGCGTAGGGCGCGATGAATGGAGTGGCTAGTGCCCCGTTAAGCCCATTCCTAACGCGTATATGGCTTGACCAGCCCCCTGCGACCGTTCTTTGGTGACCAATTGATGGTGCTTGGCTGTACTGCTCTGAGGTGAGAGGGCTTTACTGCCCAGCTGGCTGCCAGGCCAGCGTAAGTCTCGGGCATAGCCTCTGGGTCTGGTGGGATATCCCTTGAACACTGGATTTCTAAGAGTCTGGCCCACTTGTGATTGACTAGTAAGACTTAGTAAGGGGCTGCATCTCGCTGTCGCTCCTGCGGAAAATCCGTGACGCTTGCGTCGCGAGTGTTTGTCAGTTGGTAGCTGCGACACGTTTGGCGGTCCGGCCCTGGGGACCTTTGGTCGGTGTGGCAGCAGGAGAGGTGTAGTCTTCTGGAAGGAATGAACGTCACTTGCGAAAAGGCGGGTGCGGCTACGCGCGGGATTAATTCCCCCCCCCCCTTTTTTATATACTGGTCATAACGTTTTGGATAGTTTTCATTGCTAGAACGCTTTATCTTTTCAGAGTATTCAGAAAAAACAAAAAAAGAAAATATGGCAGGCCAGCTAAATTTGAAAGCAGAATGCTTAAATGTAAAGTTAATCATTGGTGCGTAGCTTCCCAGAGGGTAATATCAGCGATATCACATCCCTTAGTGTATGTTTGTTTTTGTAAACTTAGAGACAACCACGAAAAGGAGTTAAAGAGCTAAAGGAATTAGTAAAAAAGCTTGAAGCTAGGGTCGTAGCACTGGAAATCCAACCCAGTGGACAAAGATCAAATTAAAACACACCAGCAGATTCAAACTGTAAGATTAAGTATCAAGAACAAAGGGGGCTCAAAGAAGGGGCCTGATAGAGAAGGGTGGGAAGGGATCGATAGAGAAGGGTGGGAAGGGGCCTGCTGATGCCCAAAGAACCGAAGGATGTAGCTACCTGTCGGGGTGGGTCGGTGGTGTAACTGCGTGTATGGGTGGCGACGGGTTTCGAAAGGTCTCGGGCAAGAGGCTGCGAAGCCGAAGCCTGAGACCCCAGTTGCCCCTGTCAGACCTCTAACCCGCTTTAGTCTCCTGTGCTCGAAGGAGGAAGACACCGTTTTATTGGGACTCGCAGATCAGGGGCCAGGAGAAGTACTTTGCTTCTGCAAACCGGGATGGGAGGAAGGTAAGGTGCTTACCTGGGCGGGAACGGCGCACTTAAGGAAGGAGGTAGAGAAGGTGCGCGTGGATAGTCGGAGGACTGCGATCGTTGTCCACGCTGGTGGCAATGACCTGTTCCTCAAGGCGGTGGGGTAGGTCTTACAGAAGGGATCATCACCGAGATCATGTCTCTTGCGGATGATCTAAAACTGAAGACAGACAGGGGAATGTTAATGGGTATTTTACCGCGAATGAATGTCAGTAACCACTCGCTCAGTAAGTCATTGGCATCAACGAGAGGGTACAAAGACTTGTGCGTTCCGCTGGGCGTGAAGTTTATTGACCCCTTCGATGCATTTTCGGGTAGGTGGGACCTTTACCAGAGGATGGTGTCCACCTCAATGACAAGGGTAAAGGTGGTGCTAGGCGCGCTTCTCGACCGGCACCTATACAGAATGGTGAGGTCGAGTCTGGGAGAGATGATGGGCCCCACCGGGGAGATGAGGATGAGCCGGTGGCGGACGTACCTTCGACTGAAGGGTGCGGCGAAGTACAGATGGTGACCCTCCTCCTACGTTGGAGGGGGCTCAGTCTCCTGTGGAAGTTGCCCCCTCGTTAGTGAGGGGCTCTTCAAACTCCCGACAAGCCTTGGCTGTTCGGGAAACGGTCGTGCTAGGGGGCGGTCAGAAGGGAAGGCTCCCTCCGTGCAATGCTTTTTAATGCTAGGTCAATTAGGAACAAGTTTCGCGCGCTACGGGCGCTCTTAGCATCAGATACCAGGATATCGTTGCTATCACACGAGTCCTGGATTCATACTGATCGTAGGGACTACGTTGGGGAGTTCGAATTCCCGGGATAGAATGTTTCGCAAAGACCGCACCCGTGGGGAGGGGGGTGGGGTACTAATATACGTCGAGACACGTTGAGTCCGGTGACTGCCAGTTCCGGTCGGAAACGGGAGCTGCTTGGCGTCGATCTGAACGTGGGAGGGACGAACTATAGGTTACTCTGGTGTACAGACCTCCGCATCTCCTCCTCGAGGAGGATACAGCCCTGTACACCGAACTCAGTAGCCTGCTAGGGGATAGGGTGTGTGTAGTTTTAGGAGACTTCACTGTCGCGGCATAAAGTGGGAAAAACAGGACTGCCGATGCTGAGGAGGAGGCTAGTTGACTTTGCTGATGAGAACTTCCTCACTCAGTGGGTCAACGAGCCTACACGAGGCGAAAGCGTTCTAGACTTAGTATTCACGACCGAAGACAACCTCGTCACTGCCTCACCGTTGACGAATCGTTGGGCGGGAGTGATCACGGTATTATTAGTTCCGTGTGTGCGTCCCTCGGGTGAGCGTAGTAACTCGAGAGGCAGTAGCTCGATCTCCAGCGGGCGAACTTTGTTAGCCTCGAGGTAGCGTAGCAGAGATGGGGTTAGAGGTTGGCGGCGATGTTGAGGGAGTGTGGAGTGCATTCCGGGATGAGTTTATGGTGCTGCAGTCTGCTGCCATACCCTCAAAACTGGTCACCCCCTGCTTCAACGCAGCCTAAGTGGTTCAATCGTGGCATCGCTTTCGGCTATCCGAAATAGGAAAGTAGTGTATAGGAGGCGAAGGCCAATCGTTCCCACGAGAACACTGAAGCGTATGTCCGCCTGTGTAGGGAAGTGAAGGCGAAGGTTAGGCTAGCGAAACGTAACGAAGAACTACGGGTGTCAAGCCTCTGCAAGAGGAACCCTAAGGAGTTCTTCAGTTATGTTAATAGTAGAAAGCCTATTAGAAGCATGATAGGTCCTTTAAAGGACGGAAGCGGCGTTCTGCGGACCTCCGACGCGGACATCGCTAAGGTGCTTAATGAGTACTTTGCGGGAGTGTTCACCAGGGAGGATACCCGCGTCATCCCCGAGCCAGCTGTGAGGCACGAAGGTGCTGACCTGATAGTGTTAGATGTACCGCGACAGTCGTTGCTCATAGAATAGACAAACTGAGCGCGTTTAAGGCTCCTGGGCCAGACCAGTTTCCCCCAGTGTTTTGCGAGAAGTGCGCGACCAGGTGGCTCCCCACCTGCTACAGTCTTCAACAAATCGTTGGAGATGGGCCAGTGCCTGGTGACTGGAGAGAGGCCAACGTGACCCCTATCTTTAAGAAGGGGATCACGAAATCCAGGGAATATCGTCCTATTAGTCTCACTTCAGTTGTAGGTAAATTATTAGAAAGGATATAGCTGATAGAATCGTTGACCATTTGGATTCCTACAAGCTGCTTGGGACTCCAACATGGGTTTAGACGACATAGGTCGTGTCTCACCCAAATTGCTCGAGTTTTTCCACGTCATGTTGAGTGAGTAGATAAGAGTAGGGCGATTTGATATCTTTATCTCGACTTTCAGAAAGCCTTTGATAAGGTACCTCACCGCCGGCTAATGGCGAAAGTGCGCGCGCTGGGTATCGGTGGGGAAATAGGTAGGTGGATTGAAAACTGCTAATGAATAGGCGGCAGAGGGTGGTAATTAAAGGGGCTAGTTCGGTTGGGCCTCGGTCACTAGTGGGGTTCCTCAGGGTCCGTTTTGGGCCACTGTTGTTTACCATTTACATAAATGATATCGACGGTGGCATCGTCAGTCGGATCGCCAAATGCGCTGATGACACCAAGCTTGGGGCCAATGTTGGGACGCCCGAAGCGATCGAGGAACTGCGTGCGGACCTAGGTAGGATAGGAGAGTGGTCCGAAAATGGCAAATGCCGTTTAACCTTGGGTAAATGCAAAGTGATGCACATTGGCTACGCCAATCCCAAGTCGGACTACTCGATGTTGGGCAGTAATATCGAGGTGACTGATTTAAAAAGGACTTGGGTGTGCTAATTAGCAGCGACCTTAAGTTTTACGAAACAGTGGTAGAGATGGAAAAGAAAGCCCAGAAACTAGTGGGTTATATCAGGAGGCAATTTCAGTTTCGGAACAAGGAGATTGTGCTCTCACTGTACAATTCCCTTGTTCGGCCGTACCTGGAGTATGCTGTGCAGTTCTGGTCGCCCACCCTCAGGAAAGATATTGAGAGGCTGGAGCGAGTGCAGGCGAGGGCCACAAAGTTGATCCCTTCCGTTAGGCATATGGGCTACAATCGACGGTTACGCGCCCTGAACTTGTTTTCGCTTGAAACTCGGAGGCTGCGCGGTCAACTGATCGAGGTTTTCAAGCTCTTACGAGGGTTCAACGATGTCGATTTTAGAAGTATGTTTAGTTTAAATGATAACCCAACTCGCAACAATGGTTGGAAGTTGGATTTGAAACGGTTTAGGACTAGTGTGTGTGGGAATTACGTTACGTATAAGATCTGTGACACATGGAACAGGTTACCTTCGGAAGTTGTGAACAGTTCCTCTGTGGATCAGTTCAAGAAAAGGTTAGACGAAATCTTGCACACTATTTGAGTGTGTAAAGACATTTAGGACCTCAGTCTGCGGAAATTTCTTTTCCTATAAAATAGTTAATATCTGGAACCAACTTCCCTCAGGGGTTGTTTCCAGTCAAAGTGTAAATCTGTTTAAAAATAGGCTAGACAAAGTACTGAACACACTCATAGTTTAAGATTAAAACCTCAGAAAACTCTGCAGGAGGTCACTTGCTCGGTCTCTGTGAGCAAGCTAAATATAGAGCTATTTATATATCTCCACTTTCCTGTAAAATTTCCTTGGCTACTTTTCCAGGGTCAAGGTATTTTCTTCAACCTTTTTCCGTACCTGCCTCTGGCAGGGAGGGAGCGGAGGGTGGGGAGAGAGCCTTCTACTTTTCTATCCAGTTTTCTACTACTGCTAGGATAGTTGAAAGACAAAATTTTCCCTGGCACCCGTTGCCATTGGTACCTCCTCGGTATGGGCCGCAAGGCCTTTTGAGGTACTTCTTTTCCTTGTAACTCCTTGTAACTCTCTCCTACAGGTCTCTCTCTCTCTCCTACAGGTCTCTCTCTCTCTCTCCTACAGGTCTCTCTCTCTCTCTCTCTCCATTCTCTCTCTCTCTCCATTCTCTCTCTCTCTCCATTCTCTCTCTCTCTCTCTCTCTCTCTCTCCATTCTCTCTCTCTCTCTCTCTGGTGGGGAGAGAGCCTTCTACTTTTCTATCCAGTTTTCTACTACTGCTAGCATAGTTTGAAAGACAAAATTTTCCCTGGCACCCGTTGCCATTGGTACCTCCTCGGTATGGGCCGCAAGGCCTTTTGAGGTACTTCTTTTCCTGTAACTCCTTGTAACTCTCCATTCTCTCTCTCTCTCTCTCTCTCTCTCTCTCTCTCTCTCTCTCTCCATTCTCTCTCTCTCTCTCTCTCTCTCTCCATTCTCTCTCTCTCTCTCTCTCTCTCCATTCTCTCCATTCTCTCTCTCTCTCTCTCCTCTCTCTCTCTCTCTCCTCTCTCTCCATTCTCTCTCTCTCTCTCTCTCTCTCCATTCTCTCTCTCTCTCTCCATTCTCTCTCTCTCTCTCTCTCTCTCCATTCTCTCCATTCTCTCTCTCTCTCTCTCTCTCCATTCTCTCTCTCTCTCTCTCTCTCTCTCCTCTCTCTCTCTCTCTCTCTCTCTCTCTCTCCATTCTCTAGGAGGCAATTTCAGTTTCGGAACAAGGAGATTGTGCTCTCACTGTACAATTCCCTTGTTCGGCCGTACCTGGAGTATGCTGTGCAGTTCTGGTCGCCCACCCTCAGGAAAGATATTGAGAGGCTGGAGCGAGTGCAGGCGAGGGCCACAAAGTTGATCCCTTCCGTTAGGCATATGGGCTACAATCGACGGTTACGCGCCCTGAACTTGTTTTCGCTTGAAACTCGGAGGCTGCGCGGTCAACTGATCGAGGTTTTCAAGCTCTTACGAGGGTTCAACGATGTCGATTTTAGAAGTATGTTTAGTTTAAATGATAACCCAACTCGCAACAATGGTTGGAAGTTGGATTTGAAACGGTTTAGGACTAGTGTGTGTGGGAATTACGTTACGTATAAGATCTGTGACACATGGAACAGGTTACCTTCGGAAGTTGTGAACAGTTCCTCTGTGGATCAGTTCAAGAAAAGGTTAGACGAAATCTTGCACACTATTTGAGTGTGTAAAGACATTTAGGACCTCAGTCTGCGGAAATTTCTTTTCCTGTAAAATAGATGATATCTGGAACCAACTTCCCTCAGAGGATGTTTCCAGTCAAAGTGTAAATCTGTTTAAAAATAGGCTAGACAAAGTACAGAACACACTCATAGTTTAAGATTAAAACCTCAGAAAACTCTGCAGGAGTTCGCTTGCTCGGTGTCTCTGTGAGCAAGCTAAATATAGAGCTATTTATATATTCTCCACTTTCCTGTAAAATTTCCTTGGCTACTTTTCCAGGGTCAAGGTATTTTCTTCAACCTTTTTCCGTACCTGCCTCTGGCAGGGAGGGAGCGGAGGGTGGGGAGAGAGCCTTCTACTTTTCTATCCAGTTTTCTACTACTGCTAGCATAGTTTGAAAGACAAAATTTTCCCTGGCACCCGTTGCCATTGGTACCTCCTCGGTATGGGCCGCAAGGCCTTTTGAGGTACTTTTTTCCTTGTAACTCCTTGTAACTCTCTCTCTCTCTCTTCTCTCTCTCCTCTCTCTCTCTCTCTTCTCTCTCTCTCTCTCTCTCTCCATTCTCTCTCTCTCTCTCTCTCTCCATTCTCTCTCTCTCTCTCTCTCTCCATTCTCTCTCTCTCTCTCTCCTCGGTATGGGCCGCAAGGCCTTTTGAGGTACTTCTTTTCCTTGTAACTCCTTGTAACTCTCTCTCTCTCTCTCTCTCTCTCTCCATTCTCTCTCCATTCTCTCTCTCTCTCTCTCTCTCTCTCTATATCAGGAGGCAATTTCAGTTTCGGAACAAGGAGATTGTGCTCTCACTGTACAATTCCCTTGTTCGGCCGTACCTGGAGTATGCTGTGCAGTTCTGGTCGCCCACCCTCAGGAAAGATATTGAGAGGCTGGAGCGAGTGCAGGCGAGGGCCACAAAGTTAATCCCTTCCGTTAGGCATATGGGCTACAATCGACGGTTACGCGCCCTGAACTTGTTTTCGCTTGAAACTCAGAGGCTGCGCGGTCAACTGATCGAGGTTTTCAAGCTCTTACGAGGGTTCAACGATGTCGATTTTAGAAGTATGTTTAGTTTAAATGATAACCCAACTCGCAACAATGGTTGGAAGTTGGATTTGAAACGGTTTAGGACTAGTGTGTGTGGGAATTACGTTACGTATAAGATCTGTGACACATGGAACAGGTTACCTTCGGAAGTTGTGAACAGTTCCTCTGTGGATCAGTTCAAGAAAAGGTTAGACGAAATCTTGCACACTATTTGAGTGTGTAAAGACATTTAGGACCTCAGTCTGCGGAAATTTCTTTTCCTATAAAATAGTTAATATCTGGAACCAACTTCCCTCAGAGGATGTTTCCAGTCAAAGTGTAAATCTGTTTAAAAATAGGCTAGACAAAGTACAGAACACACTCATAGTTTAAGATTAAAACCTCAGAAAACTCTGCAAGAGTTCGCTTGCTCGGTGTCTCTGTGAGCAAGCTAAATATAGAGCTATTTATATATTCTCCACTTTCCTGTAAAATTTCCTTGGCTACTTTTCCAGGGTCAAGGTATTTTCTTCAACCTTTTTCCGTACCTGCCTCTGGCAGGAGGGAGCGGAGGGTGGGGAGAGAGCCTTCTACTTTTCTATCCAGTTTTCTACTACTGCTAGCATAGTTGAAAGACAAAATTTTCCCTGGCACCCGTTGCCATTGGTACCTCCTCGGTATGGGCCGCAAGGCCTTTTGAGGTGCTTCTTTTCCTTGTAACTCTCTCTCTCCTACAGGTCTCTCTCTCTCTCCTACAGGTCTCTCTCTCTCTCTCTCCTACAGGTCTCTCTCTCTCTCTCTCTCTCTCCACTCTCTCTCTCTCTCTCTCTCTCTCCTCTCTCTCTCTCTCTCTCCTACTCTCTCTCTCTCTCTCTCTCTCTCCTCTTCTCTCTCTCTTCTCTCTCTCTCTCTCTCCTCTCTCTCTCTCTCTCTCTCTCTCCCTCTCTCTCTCCTCTCTCCTCTCTCTCTCTCTTCTCTCTCCTCTCTCTCTCTCTCTCTCTCTCTCTCTCTCTCTCTCTCTCTCTCTCCTTCTCTCTCTCTCTCTCTCTCCTCTCTCTCTCTCTCTCTCTCTCTCCTCTCTCTCTCTCTCTCTCCTCTCTCTCTCTCTCTCTCCTCTCTCTCTCTCTCCCTCTCCTCTCTCTCTCTCTCCTCTCTCCTCTCTCTCTCTCTCCTCTCTCTCTCTCTCTCTCTCTCTCTCTCTCTCTCTCTCTCTTCTCTCTCCTCTCTCTCTCTCTCTCTCCTCTCTCTCTCTCTCTCTCTCTCCTTCTCTCTCTCTCTCTCTCCTCTCTCTCTCTTCATCGGAGGCGGACGTGCTGTGTGGTCTCTCCAGTATCTTTTTTAATAGTGACTAAGTTTGATTGTATATTTGTTAGATAAGTATAATATTTATTTACTTTATTATTGAGATTAGGGCAAGCACTATTGCTTAATAATTAGACAATTTATTAGTAATTATAATTAAATTACTCCTTTTCCGGTTAACGAACATAATTCCATATTGTTTAAATTCTGTTTTTTTCGGCTGAATTTCTCTGGGAAAGTTAAAATTAAATAAGTTTGCATTGTTTTAGACGGTAGTTACAGATTGCATTTTCAGACGAGTTACATAGTAAGATTTGTATGTTCGAGTCTATTTCCGTTTCCGGTCTTACACGTGCTCTCGCAGGTCCATTTCCGGTCTGTAACACGTGCTCTCGCAGGTCCATCTCCCGCATTCACTACTTCTCTCCCACGATCCGTTGTATAAATTAAAATAACATATTATATTATTTAAAGTAACATCATTCTGCATTGTTATAAACGGCTCCCTACACATCCCATTCAGTTCCGTATTCAATTCCATTTCCGGTCTGAAACACGTGCCACTCGTCTGCGCGTGTTTATTTCGTATTTCGGCATTCACCAATCCTCCCTCACTAACCAATATACTAATTATTTCGTATTTCGGCATTCACCAATCCTCCCTCACCAACCGATATACTAATTAAAATAGCATTTATTATTATTTAAATTAATATCAGACTGCATTGTTACTAACGGCAACCCACAGGTTCCATTCAATTCTGTATTCAACTCAGTTTCCGGTCTGTAACACGTGTTTACTTCAAACTCACCATTACCCCTCTCACCATTCGTTAATAATTAAAGTAGCATATTGTATTATTTAAAAGTAACGTATCGTATTAATTAAAAGGAACATATTGTATTATTTAAATTAACGTAAAAAAAAAAATAAAAAAATAAAAAAATAAAAATATGACAGGGCCAGCTAAATTGAAAGCAGAATGCTTTAAATGTAAAGTTAATCATTGGTGCGTTGACTTCCCCGAAGGTAGTATCAGCGATATCACATCCCTTAGTATATGTTTGTTTTGTAAACTTAGAGACAACCACGAAAAGGAAGTGAAAGAGCTAAAGGAATTAGTAAAAAAGCTTGAAGCTAGGCTCGTAGCACTGGAAATCCATCCCAGTAGACAAGATCAAACTAAAAACAAACAAGCAGATTTAAATTGTAAAATTAAGCATCTAGAGCAAAGCGTGGCACGCTTGGAAAACACGGTGACTATTCCGGAAAATGGAACGGAGGACCAAGAATTCAAATTGGTCAAAAATAAAAGACCCTCCAAACCAAAACCAAAACATAAGGATTTGGAACCCATTACCATCAAAAATAAGTTTCACTTACTTGCTGATGAGGAGGATGAATCCTTTTTAATTGGGGATTCTATGGTAAGGAATCAAGGGGACTTTTTCGGAGCAAGACGGGCGACCAAGAGAAAGCTCCGATGTTTTCCGGGTGCCACAAGCCAGATAATTAATAGGGAATTAGGCAAAATTAATATCAAAAATAAGAGTTGCCCTATCATTGTCCATGTTGGTGGCAATGACGTTTTTATGGGAGGGACAGGAGGGCAGACAGAGCCCATTATTAAAGAATTTAAGAACCTAACTGACAAGGTTAGGGATAGGACAGACATGGGTATGGTCGTAGGAATTCTCCCTCGAATGCGTGCTAGTGACTATACTCTAAGTAAAGCCATTAGCATAAATAAAAGAGTTAAACGCATGTGTGATGAAAAAGGCCTAAAGTTTGTCGATTTTTGGCCTACATTCCACGGAAATGGGGAATACTATGGTCGGACGGGATACATTTTAACCAGAAGGGGAAAAAGAAGTATGGTGATTTACTGAACATTAATTTGTATAATCTTTTTAAACTAAGACCCCCCAAACCAGCAATTGATCCTGCTCCCCAAACGGTTAAACCTACTCCCCCAGCAGTTAGCCCCCCTCCCCCAGCAGTTAGCCCCCTCCCCCAGCAGTTAGCCCCCTCCCCCAGCAGTTAGTCCCCCTCCCCCAGCAGTTAGTCCCCCTCCCCCAGCAGATAGTCCCCCTCCCCCAGCAGATAGTCCCCCTCCCCCAGCAGATAGTCCCCCTCCCCCAGCAGCTAGTCCCCCTCCCCCAGCAGCTAGTCCCCCTCCCCCAGCAGCTAGTCCCCCTCCCCCAGCAGGTAGTCCCCCTCCAACAGCAATAGTGAGGGGCTCTTCGACTCCCGACAGCCTGGCTGTTCGGGAAACGGGTCGTGCTAGGGGGCGGTCAGAATAGGGAAGGCTCCCTCCGTGCAATGCTTTTTAATGCTAGGTCAATTAGGAACAAGTTTCGCGAGCTACGGGCGCTCTTAGCATCAGAATACCAGGATATCGTTGCTATCACCGAGTCCTGGATTCATATTGATCGTAGGGACTACGTTGGGGAGTTCGAAATTCCCGGGTATAGAATGTTTCGCAAAGACCGCACCCGTGGGGAGGGGGGTGGGGTACTAATATACGTGAGGGACAAGTTGAGTCCGGTTGACTGCCAGTTCCGGTCGGAACGGGAGCTGCTTGGCGTCGATCTGAACGTGGGAGGGACGAACTATAGGTTAATCTTGGTGTACAGACCTCCGCATCTCCTCCTCGAGGATACAGCCCTGTACACCGAACTCAGTAGCCTGCTAGGGGATAGGGTGTGTGTAGTTTTAGGAGACTTCAACTGTCGCGGCATAAAGTGGGAAAACAGGACTGCCGATGCTGAAGGGAGGAGGCTAGTTGACTTTGCTGATGAGAACTTCCTCACTCAGTGGGTCAACGAGCCTACACGAGGCGAAAGCGTTCTGGACTTAGTGTTCACGACCGAAGACAACCTCGTCACTGGCCTCACCGTTGACGAATCGTTGGGCGGGAGTGATCACAGTCTTATTAGGTTCCGTGTGTGCGTCCCTCGGGTGAAGCGTAGTAACTCGAGAGGCAGTAAGCTCGATCTCCGGCGGGCGAACTTTGTTAGCCTCAGGGATAGCGTAGGAGAGATGGGGTTAGAGGTTGGCGGCGATGTTGAGGGAGTGTGGAGTGCATTCCGGGATGAGTTTATGGTGCTGCAGTCTGCTGCCATACCCTCAAAACCGGTCACCCCTGCTTCAACGCAGCCTAAGTGGTTCAATGTGGCATCGCTTCGGCTATCCGAAATAGGAAAGTAGCGTATAGGAGGGCGAAGGCCAATCGTTCCCACGAGAACACTGAAGCGTATGTCCGCCTGTGTAGGGAAGTGAAGGCGAAGGTTAGGCTAGCGAAACGTAACGAAGAACTACGGGTGGCAAGCCTCTGCAAGGGAACCCTAAGGAGTTCTTCAGTTATGTTAATAGTAGAAAGCCCATTAGAAGCATGATAGGTCCTTTAAAGGACGGAAGCGGCGTTCTGCGGACCTCCGACGCGGACATCGCTAATGTGCTTAATGAGTACTTTGCGGGAGTGTTCACCAGGGAGGATACCCGCGTCATCCCCGAGCCAGCTGTGAGGCACGAAGGTGCTGGCCTGGATAGTGTTAGATGTACCGCGACAGTCGTTGCTCATAGAATAGACAAACTGAGCGCGTTTAAGGCTCCTGGGCCAGACCAGTTTCTCCCCAGTGTTTTGCGAGAAGTGCGCGACCAGGTGGCTCCCCACCTGGCTACAGTCTTCAACAAATCGTTGGAGATGGGCCAGGTGCCTGGCGACTGGAGGGAGGCCAACGTGACCCCTATCTTTAAGAAAGGGGATCACGAAAGTCCAGGGAACTATCGTCCTATTAGTCTCACTTCAGTTGTAGGTAAATTATTAGAAAGGATAATAGCTGATAGAATCGTTGACCATTTGGATTCCTACAAGCTGCTTGGGGACTCCCAACATGGGTTTAGACGGCATAGGTCGTGTCTCACCAACTTGCTCGAGTTTTTCCACGTCATGTTGAGTGAGTACGATAAGAGTAGGGCGATTGATATACTTTATCTCGACTTTCAGAAAGCCTTTGATAAGGTACCTCACCGCCGGCTAATGGCGAAAGTGCGCGCGCTGGGTATCGGTGGGGAAATAGGTAGGTGGATTGAAAACTGGCTGAGGAATAGGCGGCAGAGGGTGGTAATTAAAGGGGCTAGTTCGGGTTGGGCCTCGGTCACTAGTGGGGTTCCTCAGGGTTCCGTTTTGGGGCCACTGTTGTTTACCATTTACATAAATGATATCGACGGTGGCATCGTCAGTCGGATCGCCAAATTCGCTGATGACACCAAGCTTGGGGCCAATGTTGGGACGCCCGAAGCGATCGAGGAACTGCGTGCGGACCTAGGTAGGATAGGAGAGTGGTCCGAAAAATGGCAAATGCCGTTTAACTTGGGTAAATGCAAAGTGATGCACATTGGCTACGCCAATCCCAAGTCGGACTACTCGATGTTGGGCAGTAATATCGAGGTGACTGATTTAGAAAAGGACTTGGGTGTGCTAATTAGCAGCGACCTTAAGTTTACGAAACAGTGTGTAGAGGTGGAAAAGAAAGCCCAGAAACTATTGGGTTATATCAGGAGGCAATTTCAGTTTCGGAACAAGGAGATTGTGCTCTCACTGTACAATTCCCTTGTTCGGCCGTACCTGGAGTATGCTGTGCAGTTCTGGTCGCCCACCCTCAGGAAAGATATTGAGAGGCTGGAGCGAGTGCAGGCGAGGGCCACAAAGTTGATCCCTTCCGTTAGGCATATGGGCTACAATCGACGGTTACGCGCCCTGAACTTGTTTTCGCTTGAAACTCGGAGGCTGCGCGGTCAACTGATCGAGGTTTTCAAGCTCTTACGAGGGTTCAACGATGTCGATTTTAGAAGTATGTTTAGTTTAAATGATAACCCAACTCGCAACAATGGTTGGAAGTTGGATTTGAAACGGTTTAGGACTAGTGTGTGTGGGAATTACGTTACGTATAAGATCTGTGACACATGGAACAGGTTACCTTCGGAAGTTGTGAACAGTTCCTCTGTGGATCAGTTCAAGAAAAGGTTAGACCAAATTTTGCACACTCTTTGAGTGTGTAGAAAATTTTCCGTGGCACCCGTTGCCATTGGTACCTCCTCGGTATGGGCCGCAAGGCCTTTTGAGGTACTTCTTTTCCTTGTAACTCTCTCTCTCTCTCCTTGTATCTTCTCATGTCTCTCTCTTCTCATCTCTCTCTCTCTCTCTCTCTCTCTCTCTCTCTCTCTCTCTCTCTTCTCTCTCTCTCTCTCTCTCTCTTCTCTCTCTCTCTCTCTCTCTTCTCTCTCTCTTCTTCAGGTTCTCTCTTCTTCAGGTGTCTCTTCTTCAGGTGTCTCTCTCTTCAGGTGTACCCCTACCCCTTGGCTCAGTCAACTGGCTGATTCTGGCTGATTAGGAGCCTATAAAACAACGCCTACTCGGCTGAAGTTTTAATGTGCACTTGGCTCCTGCCAGGTGAACACCTCTCCTCCTTTCTCTCTGGCCCTTTGGGGGGAATAGCTTGGGGGAGGCCCCCAAGTTGCATGCCCCTTGCAACCTAGATTGGCAACAAAGGCCAGTACTCTTTTTTTCTTTCTTTTTTTCAATTTTTTAAAAAAAAAATTTGCAACACCCCACCCCCTTTGCAACAACCCCCACCCCCTTTGCAACATTACATAATAACCTGCAACATTCTTGCACTCTCCCCTTTTGCGGCTATACTACTGTTGTGAAGAAGAGTTCACAATTAAAAACCTTGGATCGGTAAGAAAAACCCTCGATTCGAAGGGAGTGTTTATAAATTTGAATTTAATAATGTTTTGGCTAACGGTGCCCTCTTTGTGCGTGTTTTGATTGTAATCTGTCCGTGTTTAAAGATAACTTACCAACCAATTGTAAAGTGGGTACAAAAATAGTATTAAACGAAATGAAGGTCCTCTACGTTGAGTATAGGCACCCGCACACCTTGAGTGGTGAAACAATGTTAAATCGTATTTATTGTATTGTACAAAGAAACAGTGATGTGACTGTAGACTCGATCACGTGCGAGTTTAGTATTTTAGTTAAGCGCAGTAGAACAATGTGTATATATTTTGATGTATATTATTTGAAGGTTATATATATAAGTATGTATTTGCTCCTACATATATTAAATTGGTATAGTTTTATCCTGTACTATTATTATTTTTTATTTATATGTTTTGTTGTTATATATACTGTATACGTGTGTATTTGCTTGTACATATATAAATGGGTATATACGAGTGCCACTCAATATATTTTGCCCCACCTTTTTTTTTCTTTTCAAGTTTCCTTGTAAGTTCGAGAAATTTTGTGCACGAGTAGTTACATACCTTTTTTACAAGTTTATATTTTTTCATTTTGTTTCCATCCTTTTCTTCGGCTTTCCTCCACCTCGAAACAAGGGCCTTTATTCCTTGCTGGTAAAAGTCCGCTGGGTTACGCTGGAGCCACTCTTAACCTCCTCAACGACCCCTCGTCACTGAAAACTTTCTTCCACGAATAGCATCCTTCATTGGCCCAAACAAATGGAAGTCTGAAGGTGACAAATTCGGGCTGTATGGTGGGTGGGGTAACACAGTCAGCACATTTTTGTGATGGCCTCTCTTATTGCAAAATGTTGTGTGGTGTTACGTTATCATACAAAAGAAGGACGTGTTCCAGTTTGTCTCGGTCGAACTCGCTTTATACGTCTGTGGAGTCTCCGTAGGGTAGCAATATATGCCTCTGAGTTGATTTTTTGTCCTTTCTTCATAATGTCCACCAGAATCACCCCTTTCATGTCCCAGAAGATGGTGGCCATAACCTTTCCTGCAGAGGGAGCCATTTGAACTTTTCTTGCGTGGGGAGTCTGCGTGATGCCACTCCATGGATTGGCGTTTTGTTTCAGGTTCAAAGTGGTGTACCAAGTCTCATCCCAGTACAATTCGTGAAAGGAAGTCATCCCCTTCTGTCTCGTATCGAACCAACGACTCAGGAG
>JAJOZX010002385.1:0-155000 GCA_023014485.1 Bathynomus jamesi
TATATATATATGGGACTATGCACCTATACTACTGGTTAGCCTTGCCAAAACACATAGCGTGGTATTATTATTATTAATCTGTGAAACTCACTCGCTCATTCATACACTCCCTCAGTAACTCTCACCTCATCTGGGTCGTCCGCAGTAAACGTTTCCAAAAGCGTTCCAACTGGTGCGTCTTCTGAAATTGTAACGTTGGCGTGACTTCGTCTGAACGTCGGCGAGTTGTCGTTGATGTCCTTAAGTGTCACCGACACCCACGCTGAATCTACGTGACGTCGATCATCCCACCCACCGGGGCCCTGAAGAAACAAAAATGAAATCAGTAGGCGAGATTTGTAAAATCAATACTTGAGAAATAAAAATATATATATATATATATATTACATGTGTGTGTGTGTGTGTGTGTGTGTGTGTGTTATGCTACAATAATTTGAATTCACTTAGATTATAATTTTGTTTTTATTTAGGTTACGGATGTTGGTATTTGAAACCTGGAAGAGTTACCAGTAACTTTATTTCAGTATAGCACGAAAATAAAAGCAAAATCAAGTCAGTCGTTCAAAAACAGTTAAACTGAAGTGTTTTGGTCCAGTTTATGAATAGCGAAGGTCGGAAACCTTTAACAGCCTGAGAGCTACATTAGGTTATATAAAAAAAATATCAGGAATAAAGAGCCGCAGTATTACGACAGTTGGTGTAGAACAGTGGTTCCCAACCTTCTTTGCTGCGACCCTAAATTGGCCACCAACAGGACCTCCCGACCCTTAGGCTTATGATGAAATTTAAATATGTATATAAATATAAATTGAATTAAGACAGTGACTATAGTGACCCTTCGCGACCCTACTTGAGGACCCCCGCGACCTGAAGTTGGGAACCACTGGTGTAGAAGAACATGTGCATTTGTGTTGCTCGAACAGGAAACATAGACTTCATTGCAACTTGCTCGTAATGAATCCTGCGCCGAAACCTTTAAAGTGAGGAGTGTCTGCAATGGAAACTAATAACACAAGGAAATAAATGAGTATGGCTGGACTAACTCGTCTGAATTTGATAACTCAAAGCATTGTTTCTTCCATTGGTGATGTACCATGTACAGAAGTTTCTTTAATACGTTGAGTCTTTATATACCTGGCAGTGATTCTGCGGGCTACTCATACTTTCAATGGGTGTTTGGGCAGAGCAAGATGGGTTTGTACAAACTGTGAAACCTTTGCTTTCTGTCTACGACTTAATCTATAAATATTTTTTGTAAAAAAAGTATCATCCGAGTGTGAGTGTGTCCCGAGGGTCACCTGAGCCAGAGCAGAAACAGAGTAAGCGGCCAACTCAACTACACCCATGCTAGCTGCTGGAATTGAGCCAGCGTCACAACACTCAGAGTCCGCTAGAGTAACCACTGAATTACCGGGCGCCCAAGTATTCTTTGTCCAAGCACATTATATGTATTGTATCCTCTCTTCACTTGCATGTCTAGTTTGCATGGTATGACAGTGTTTGAGTTAAGACTGTTTGCATGGTTTGTAAGCGTTCTTATTTTATTTCTTTTCATCTTTCACCCCTTTCCTATTCTCTTCGACTATTTTTCTGACTTGTCGGCAGTGGCCGGCGGATGATGATGGTGAGTCTTTCTTTTTCTTTTTCTGAATGAATGTTAACCCAAGAATGATAGGTTTTGCTACTAATTTAACTCTTTATTCTCTTCTTTTAACCCCCTACTCTCTTTCTCTCGGGCTAACCTTATAGTAGATCTTAGGGTCTTGTTAACCTTAGCTTCTGTAGATCTGTAGATAATACTTTTAAACAAATGTTTAGGGTCGACCTATGTTCGACCCCCTTGTGGCACCCCGCCTCATTCTCTGAGATTATGGTATCTACTAACAAAAGAAAGAAAGAACAGTTGGAAGAGCTTTACACCGCCTGGCTTCTAGCATATTCTTCTAACAAGGAGTTTAATTAAGGGAAGATAAACATCTTTCGTTAACCAAATTCTTATTAATAACCTCTGTTTTCTGACATTGTCAAGTCCCGTTTGTACTATACTTTATTCTTCATGCACGAAGCAAGCAGCCATAAACTCCCATGATTTGATCATTCGCTTTTTTGATCGCCTTCCTATCATTTTCTATATGTATATTGACGCATTCATAGTATTTAAATGCATTGCATAATTTGCACTTGAGCCGAGTAGTTGTATCAATTTTCTGTCGCAAATGCAGACGTATGATTATACAGTCCTTCAGACAGTTTGTTTTTGTTCGGCTTCCTGATCGTAAAACACCGGATATTTATCCAGTTTCTTTGTATGTTTAGCTATTTTTTGCCTTTCTTTCCCCTGTTCCCAGAAAATAGCCTTTCTTCGAAAACCGAGTCATACCCCATTTTATGTCCTGCTTTCTTTTCGCAACTGGTTATAAAGGGGACTAAGGTGCTAGCTGCTTTCTTTAATCTCAGGTATTCTATAATTGTGGCACATTTATTTATACACTGTATTAAAATTTATTTTCACTAATATTTAGTCACTGATGTACAATATATATATAAAATTAACCGCTGAAAAAATTTTGCACAAGGTGGTTTCAAACAGAACGGATATGAATGCGATTATACATCGTGACGGTAATATATATATATATATATAATGTAAAGAACGACGCTTGTGTAGAAGAACGTTCGCACAACATACATACCTACATACGATTCCGCTCGTATGTAGGAGAATTACGACTTCTGTTTAATCGGGGACCTTGGTGTAGTGGTTAGCATGTCCGACCGGCAATTGGATCATCCCGGGTTCGATTCCTGGGAGGTGCCTCGTTTTTCATTTGTTCGTTCTTTCTCCTCATCTTGTGCGGACGCTTTTCTACAGAAGCGTCGTTCTTTACATTAATTATACTGTGTGTTGTTTGCATGTTGAAATTTATATATGTACGGCATGAGAAGGTGCCCCCTCAGGGCATGAATTTGTATTATTTATATAATATTAATAATAATAATGCGATAAATACTCATCGTTATTAATATGTTAAGATTAGTTTCGAATAAGGTTAGATCAATAAGAAATTAATTTGTAAATGTTAACATTTGTAATAATGCCGACTTTTTACTCTTGCAAGAACACTGTTTGCCTAAGCAGGAATTAAATTTTTTATCTAGGATTCATGAGGACTTTATAAACCATGCATATTCACCTGTAGACTTATCTAACGATCTACTTCAGGGTAGGTCCTTTGGTGGAGTTGGTTTCTTAATCAGAAAAAATTTAAGAAAATAAGTAAGATTTCTCTCGAGCGATAATGAAAGATTGATAGGAATCGAATTTCATATAAACAATGAATGCTTCTTAATTGTGAACTGTTATTCATCTTACAATAATGGCAGTAATCTAGATGAATTCATCGATTTTTTGTATAAAATTAAGTCACTTTCAGATAAACCACAATATTCGCATTGCATAATAATGGGGAACATTAATCCCGATGTAGGATCAGAACTTTTTGAAGAATTGAGTACCCTGTGCGAGTCTGCTAAATTAAGTATTGTAACAGGGTGCATGCAGTGATTTTTGGATGATCCGTTGGGTGGTTGGATATATATGGTATGTGATACGTGGCTGAATCTCATGCATGCTTGGACTTTTTGAATTTTGGTTTGAAAGCAGACAGCTGGTCTTGAACTGTGGGAATTTTGGTGATTAAAGGGTGTAAAATTTAAAATAAGAAAAAAGTATTATCGAAGGTTTCCCTGTAAAGGAATTTTTGTATTAGGCGAGTCATTGATACAGGATTGTAGATCCTAAAATATTGTGTATATTGAGCTATTTTCAGATATCTTTTAAGAGTAATGCATAAATGTTTTCATATTAGATTTTGTTGGACATATACAGCATACTGTAACACCAGTAATTTAAGAATTGTCCTCTGCAAAAGAGGTCGGCTGTATGTTATAAATTGGTTTCTATGTACAGTATATATAATGCAAAGCTGGGCACAAACCGTTAATCCGTTAATCGTTAATTAACGAAGTTAACTTTTTCGTTAACGATTTAACTTTTAAGTTAACTTTGAAAATCATTATCGGACTAATTAACTTCCGTTACATTTAACTTCCGTTAACTCAAGTCCGTTAACCCAAAAAATTCATAAATAAACGTTTAAAAGTTTATATTATTTTCAGTGCTGAGCAGGTGCGCAATTAATCCGCCACTGTTAATAGTGATGAACGAATTTCCATTTCCGCAGTGCAAAATCAGGCGATATATTTGTTTCCGTCGCCACAATTTGTGTCTTACCAAATATGGTAGTTATTTATGGCATTGGTTTGAGCAAAACATGGTCGACTGTAAAATCAGGCGGAAAGATTTGCCATTTGAGTTGAATGTTTCAACTTCTTTCAAGAAATATCACGAGCATTTTAAGGCACTTTCAATATATATATGTAACAATTACAACAAATAACTACATTCGTTTCATTTGCAGTCTGTCTCTTGCGCAACATGTTTGTGCTAGTGAATATTTAAAAATAATCGTTGTCAAGTAAGTCATGTATATTTATAATATGTCTGTGAGTACCTTATTAGTAGTCTCCTTGATACATTTCAAGAACCATAAAACTGATCAGGTAAGATTTCAATTCTCATGTCACTTTGATGACATAAATTAAGTCAATTGATGTCTTAGGTACCACATCTTTAAAATCTCCATAATTATTTTTCTACCCGGTTGATCCTGCCGGTACTTTCAAGTCCCAATGTGAATTAGTTTCTTTATGAGATAATAGATGGCGTTGAGAAGTAAATGTGAGCGTGTGGCGCCAGAGGCTGTTTACTCTTTAGTATCTCTACCATCCCCTCCAGTGCTGCAGTGGAGCGTTTGTTCTCTATGGGCAAGGACATCCTGAGGGCCAAGAGATCATCCCTGTCTGATGAAAACTTTGATATGCTAATTTTCATGAAGGGCAACATGCATCTCATGGACAAAATGGAGAACGAGAAGAAGAGGGAAAATTAAATTATATATATATTGTGGTTTTCATTTTTTTTATAATAAAAGTTAACGTTAACGGTTTATCGGTAACTTCCGTTACAAGTACTTGTGGGTTATCTGTCGCCACTTTTTAATATTTTTTTTATTTATTTATTTTTATATATTAAGAGAAGAGGATTCTTTATACTGTACGGCATTGACGATTGGTTAGGTTAAGTCGTGCTAGTTTGGTTAAATACCGTTTTATTTAACCAAACTAGCACGACTTAACCTAACCAATCGTCAATGCCGTACAGTATAAAGAATCCTCTTCTCTTAATATATAAAAATAACTAAATAAAAAAAATATTAAAAAGTTTTTTATTTAACCAAACTAGCACGACTTAACCTAACCAATCGTCAATGCCGTACAGTATAAAGAATCCTCTTCTCTTAATATATAAAAATAAATAAATAAAAAAATATTAAAAAGTGGCGACAGATAACCCACAAGTACCCCGTTACATGTTTAACGGATTAACGGTTAACGAAGTTAACTTTTTGGTTAACGGATTAGCGGTTAACGAAGTTAACTTTTTGGTTAACGGTGCCCACCACTGATATAATGTATGTATCTACTTAAGCTTTTTATTATTGGAGAAATGCTATTTATGTGTGGTGTTTTATTAGTTATTTTCTCCCGAATTTTTTAGGAGACTGAGTTGGGAGCCAGACCTCGCAACTTCTCGCAAGCTCTCTAAATAAACCCCTATTTGTACAAGTGCCAGTTATTTCATTATTTAATATTGTAGGTTTAAGTTTAAGTTTGGGTTTAAGTTTGGGTTAGGGTAAAGATAACTTGTGTAGGCAGCCTGATTTGCCTTTGTGTAGGCAGCCTTGTACGGCTTTGCACTAAAAGGGGGACACACATACATATTTGCTTGGAATCCTGGTCACGGTAACAGTATGAGTGATGTTGAACTTCTAGGTACAAATATCAATACTTTCACATACAGTATGTCAGCGATATGAATGGAGGTACTAGATGGATTGATCACCGTCTTATTAGTAATAATTTAAAGTTTTTGAATATTTTGCATGATTTCCTTCTCTCAGATCATAGACCAATGAAGCTCGTAATTAATTGTACCAACTTCATTAAAAACACTACATAACTCTTCAGGCAGAAATGAACGTGCCGACTGGTTTAAGGTTAATATGCAACAGAAAATAGAATATAGAGATAGGACAGAGCACCTTTTTAATAACACTGTTGACAACTTTTTTTTTATCAGATAGTAGTTGTTTCCTCTGCATTTTTCATCTCTTATTACGAAAATGATAACGAAATTTTGCTATCACATCAGGTTTTCGAGAAATTTAGAGCACAATTCTTTACCAAATTTGTACGAGTATATGATGATAAATTGAACAAATTATTAAAACTGCATCTACCCTAAATCCGAGAGTATCCCAGCAGAAAATGTTTTAGCTAATGTAGGATGATGTAATTTCTGCTCCTGACACGTCGTAACATGTCAGTTTTCCTTCTTTGTTTTCTGTCATAGAGAGCTACTTGCAGTTTCGAGTCATTCAGTCTGCCACAAGCTGCTTCATGGTGCGAGTTTGTTCATGAGCAGTGAAGTTTGATTTTATAGTTTTTTTTCCATTTACCTAATCATTTAATTGTGCAGGTGTCACACAAAATAGCGACTTGACGGAAAAAGGGATAATTAAAAATGGGTAAATGTGTGAACAATCCTCACAGTTTCTGGTGTGTGCGGTGATTACGTAATACAAAATCACAAAAGAAACGTTACTTCCTTAATTAAAGCTTATGAGCTCTACTTCGACTGCAAAATGGGGGATCAAGATAAAGTTTGGGCCCCCCATATATGCTACTAGGATGGGCGCAAAATGTATGAGTGCAATGCAATTGCAAATGTTGCATAATGTTGCAAGAGTGCCACACTCCACCCCCTTGGTGCCACCCCCTTGGTGCCACCCCCTTAGTTGCAATTCACCCCATGGTGCCACCCCCATTGTTGCAAGGCACCCCCATAGTGCCAACCCCCCATTGTTGCAAGGCACCCCCATAGTGCCAACCCCCCATTGTTGCAAGGCACCCCCAAAATGGGGGAGGGGGAATGTTGCAAGAGCAACAAGGGGTTATGCAACTTGAAGGCAGAGTTATCCCCCAAGAGAAAGAGAGAGGAGAAGGAGAGAGAGAAAGGAGGAGAGGTGTTCACCCGGCTACTGCCAGGCGCATATGAGGGCTTCAGCCGAGCGGCCGTTGTTTTATAGGCCCCCCCCTATTCAGCCAGTTGGCATTATCAGCCAGTGCCTCCGGGCATCAGGTGGCTTAATCAGCCAGTGCCTCCGGCCATCAGTTGACACTGTGTACATCTATACTGTTTATGTGCGTCAAGCGTTGGCACAGTGTACACACTGTTTATGTGCGTTAAAAGGAGCCGGGTTCGAGTCCCCCTTGCGTCCTTCTGCGGTTGCAGTGTGCTCTAATGAACCGTTTAAAAGTAGGTCTAAGGTGGGGCGTAAAACGACGAACAATTCGTACGGGAAAAGAAAAAATCGGGTTTCGAGACTGGCACGGGGTGCCAGCCAGAGAACAATTCGTACGGGGTGTTAAAACGCCGAACAAATCGCAAAAAAAGAAAAAAATCGGGTTCGAGACCGGCACGGGGTGCCAGCCAGAGAACAATTCGTACGGGATGCTAAAACTTCGAACAAATCGGAAAAAAAATGCCAGACCCTGTTATAGCAACACTCGATCACTTCGCTTCTCTTTTTTTTTCTCTCTCTCTCTCTCTCTCTCCTCCCTCCCGCCTTTCCACCCCCTCCCTCCCTCCGTTTCATATATATATATATATATATATATATATATATATATATATATATATATATATATATATACACACATATTATTTATTTCTTTGAACAAAACTATTCTTATCTTCCCACAATTTGAATACATGCGGTTAAAGGCCTTCTAATCTGAAATTATATACATATATACACAGTTATATTTATCATCTTTCACATTTTAAAATCGCAAGCATCTGTCGGCATATCAGATGTTCTCAGTTGTCATTATCTATTCTAGCTGCTCAAATTACCCAATATCAGTGATATTGGACCCCTTGTTCCATGCTCTCTCTCAACAAAAATTTTAATACATGCGATAAAAGGCCAGCCGTTCTGAACATATATATATATATATATATAATATATATATATATATATATATATATATGGGATGAATTTCACAATAAAACACGTGAAATGAATAAATGCTGCAAACCCACAAGGAAAAAGAAAAACGATTCCAAGGCCTTTCGTGTATTCAAAGCTACACCTCGTCAGGGAATGACGAGGTGTAGCTTTGAATACACGAAAGGCCTTGGAATCGTTTTTCTTTTTCCTTGTGGGTTTGCAGCATATATTATATATATACACACACAGCTATATTTATCATCTTTCAAATTTAAAGATAAAGTTTGAAACATCTTTTTCTTCATTCTCTCTCTCTCTCTCTCTCTCTCTCTCTCTCTCGCGAATAGAAGATCGAAAATCAATTCGTTTCCCCGTCTCTCCACGAATCGGAACCCTTGGTACGCCCCAGATTTCACAGGGCAATCATACACATTCCTGTGGGGCGGCTCCCAGGACCGCTGTTTGGCTGCTATGCAGGCCTACGCGTCAATCCCCGCCCAAAATTCTCCGCCTGCGAATAGGAAGCTAGCGTTTGTATTTTGTGGGTTGGTCACAGGCTCCCTTATAAAGGGAGAGTTTCGACTCAGAGCCTCAGTATGTACATTTACCGCTAGTGCCTTATACACCATGAGTCAATTATATTTGTACAATTCCCCCGATCTGATTGGGGATGAAGACTTTTACGCTCAAACAACGCTACACCTCTTCAGCGCTACAGATCTGGGTGAACTTTTATCAACACAGAGTGTTATGGAAAATTGTAACGAAATGCAAGAACCGCTCAATGAAGACACTGTTGAAATGTGAGTAACTTATAAGTACCTAACCTAACTTATTCAGTGTTTTCCTACAACGTAAAAATTAACCCCATTGTTTTTAATTATTGTCTGTTCCCTCATTTATATATATATATATATATATATGGTGGAGCTTTAAGAATATTTTTCACGATAATTGAGCACCGCAGTAGGATTTGTATGATGAAAATGATTTAACTGTTCAGTTCTTGAAAGATCACTTCTATGTAGATAACCTTGTAGGATCAACCAAAACAGAGTCAGAATTAAATGAAGTTTACATAAAAGCAGATAAAATAATGAAAGAAGGTAATTTTGAATTAAAAGAGTGGATCACAAATAATGAGAGACTAAATCAAAAAATAAAAGTAAAAGTTCATCCCAAAACTTTTACCCTAAGTACCTAACCTAATTTTATTCAGTGTTTTCCTACAACGTAAAAATTAACCCCATTGTTTTGAATTATTGTCTGTTCCCTCATATATTCCACCATATATATATATATATATATATATATATATATATATATATATATATATATGGTGGAGCATTAAGAATATTTTTCACGATAATTGAGCACCGCATTAGGATTTTTAAATTACCAAACTGCAATTAACGCGTTTTGAAAAATATTATTAATTATTGTCTGTTTCCATCGCGATTATATCAGTGTATATATATATATATATATATATATATATATATATGGTATAGTTTAATAATATTTTTCCTACCACGTAAAAATTATTCCCATTTTTTTAAATATTCCTTTTCCATCGCGATTATATTAGCATATATATATATATTTTTATAAAATTTACAGTAGAAATATTAAAATATCAAGACTTGGCACCGGGATCGAGGCCCATTGCATGCAGATGGTGCACAACACACCCAGCCAAAACTTTTATGAATTATCTGCATTTAAATTCGTGACATTAATCTCTATTTTAATTACACGGACGAATCCGAGCTAGGTCGTATTATGGCTACTTTTGATGAAAGGGGGATAAATGAAATGGGGGCTTCTCCGCCCAGCCAACCCAGTGACATGAATACAGAAATAGAGGTATTGGCACACATTCGGTCCAGCGAGTGCCACTTCATCGATGAGATAGTGTAAGTATTTTCGAGGTTATATATATATGGTGGACAAAACTTTTATGAATTATCTGCATTCAATTCGTAGCATTATTCTTTATTTTAATTACCATAGACGGGGAGGTTATAATATCAGTGTTTGACATTCAACTTGAATCTTAAACAATAAGCTAGGTTAGGCTACGTTAGGGTAGGTTATATTATGTCCCTTATATATATATATATATATATATATATATATATATATATATATATATATATTGGAGTTTTAACAATAATTTTCTCGTTAAGCCAACGCCAATGTGGACACAAAACGAATTATCTGCATTCAATTTCGTGACATTAATCTCTATTTCAATTACAGGAACGAACCCGAGCTAGGCCGTATTATGGCTACTTTCGATGAAAGGGGGATAAATGAAATGGGGGCTTCTCCGCCCAGCCAACCCAGTAATCTGAATACAGAAGTCGAGGTATTGGCTCACATTCGATCAAGCGAGTGTCAGATCATCGAGGAGCTAATGTAAGTATTTTTGAGGATAAGAACAAAACACATTGTATTTTCATTTATTAAATGGCAGAAAACATGTACAAAGCGGAACCAGTGTCCGTTAAATAGTCTTAATGGCTACAGTTACAAATGTATATACAACTTTACACAATATAGATATACACCTTTACACATTACAGGGGTTGCTAACATATGGGAACGTTTTTTTATCTGTCTGCATACACTTTGATCGTTCATCTCTGTGTCGCACAAATCGAATAATTTTAAAAAATTCATAAAACTCTTCCCACGTGACATGTGCATGAAAAATAAAATGCAATATAACCTGCATGTTTCAGTATAATATCCTTGGAAACGATATGGGGACCAAACAATCTCAGGCACGCCTAGTTGGCCTATAAACTTCACAATTACTGAATCATTCCACGGTTGAAAACCGAGTGAGTCAAAACAGTACATTCTTTCCCTATTTTTAAAATAGATTGCAAACCAATGAATCCCCTCACCCCCCGCAATATCGGTGTTAACGATAATCCCGTACCAATTTCTCGTACTTGGCAGATTTAATATTTCATTCTTCGCAAACACACCGACAAATTTTGAACGTGTGAAACGGTTACTTTTCATAAATCTCTGGAGCGTGTTTGCATCCATTTTAAAAATCTGTGACGACGTTCCTGAAACGATCAATCTCTATTAGTGCCTGTGACTCGAGATACACGAGTACACTTATAGGCGCGTCTATAGGCTTGGCGGCAAATTCCAGCCTAACTGAGATATTCCCACTCTGCTGTGGGCTTAAATGCATATCTGCGCCAGCCGAAAAGTCCGGCGTAATATCAAATGAATAAATGTTAAATTCTTCGACAAATTCTTTCTGCGTTACACCAAAACCAAGTTCGTCACAGGCTCTTGTATTATGAGCCAGGCTGCTATATGCTCTCGCGCAGAGCGGGAACACAGCATCTAATGAGTAATCGGTAATCATGACCCCTCCCAGAGTGACACCATTTACGTATAGAGTAATATTTTTAAGGCCGAAATTCTCGAATTTAAAGGCACTCTTTTTATATTTTCCATTCGTCTAGGCGTGGTCCTGCATTCCAATTAGTATCCTTTTAGGTAGGACGCTAAGGGCCACGTTTTCTAGTTGCTTCGACGCCAGCCCTGCGGGGACCGTGTAGAGTTTGATCTGTATTCTGTTAATTGGGTATTTTACTGTGGCGTGTATTACGTCTTTCTCAATTTGTATTTGTTTCGGGGAGCTTAATTTCACTCGGCGTATACATAAATACGTTTCCATGATGTGTATCACAACGGGTTTCGCGCCTTCTTGATCAGACTCCAGATTTATGCAGATCTCAGGAATCGTGCGGGTAAGTTTCAACTTCATATCCACCCCGTTCATAAGCAACTTCTCCTGGAATGTGAAGTCTGTATGCAGGCGCCCAAAACATTCATATATATATTTTTTTTAGAATTTTTAAATTTATCCTTTATTCCATTTTCATCTTTAGTGTAGTAATACCCCCTCGGCGGTTAAAAAGGTGTCCTTCGCTTCTTTTGAAAAGTTGAGCACATTTTCCAGATAGGCTCGTAGGTGGTAGTACCCTGTGCCTGCCGAGATGTTGACCTGATTTAAATATACGTCACACTGGTTGAATACGGAGTGTAAAAAGTTGGTTTCAGGGTGGCAGAGTAACTATCATCGCAGTCCGTTCCATCAGAATGGGCTACACGCAGTTTAGCAAACATGTGCATGCAGTTCGGGTCAAAAAAGTAAGGGCCTGAGCTGGGTATCACGAATTCTATAGGGGCACTGGGTGAACTAATTGTGTTTAATGGGTTAATTGTAATAAAGTCACTATGCTCGATAGAGACCTGAGTGGAGGGCATATCAAAGAGGGACAGTTCCGATTTACAGCATTGTGAACTACACGGATGGATGAAACGTGTCATGACGAGTCAGAAATAGTGCCACCTCCCTCGACAAGTATTAGTCAACCTATGATTCGTGAGAGTAGCGTCCTCAGCTCATATCAGTTAAAAAAATGATCAGCCATAGGTTTCATACGCTTAGAGCACTTCCTTTTTATTTCCATTTACATATAACGCCACGTGATGGTAACCCCTTCTTCCTGGCAGATCTCTTCTTTCCGCCACCACGCATTTTTCTCTTTGCATCTTTGATGATTTCATCCCTTGTACGTTTTAATTATTTTTTTAGAGCTTCTTTAGGCTTAGTTCCACCCATTATGTCTTCTGCCGCGTTAAAACCTGTTTGTAACGCCTTCCGCCCAAGGTACGTGGCCCCCTCTTCAACTGTGAACGGTCTTCGAATCATTATAAACGACGAAAGTGTAGTTTCAATGTTAAGCTCCCATCACCGAATGGGAAATTTTTTCCCTCACTCGTCCTTATAGATATCGAGATGTTGGTTAATAGATTAGTCGCAACATTCACACAATGGAGCTTGTCATATGTAATGCTCAAGCTTTTCCCTCTATGGTTGGGGATGTGTGCAATGCGCAGCAGACGTGCTGTGTGTCCCCAACAAATTGGTGCTCTACATTATTGCTGTAAATATAGCACATGTCTGGGGGCGGAGAGCTTTCACCCAATTTCTCCATCTTCAATTGATACATTAAGCTGGACAAGTCATGCTGTGCTTCGTGAAAGGTATCTCTTTGGAAGGCTGCGCTATATCGGTCCTCAGCCACAATTGGGAACAGCTCTTTATCTTTAATATTTCTACTAAGCGTTGACTTTAACTTCAATGTGCATGAAGGCGTGTCTATGTTTACGACTTCAAAAAGTAAATCGTTTGTCAAGTGCGACTTTTCAAGACTTGTTTAAACCCGTCACAATGTCCATGGTTGTATCATAATGCCCGATTCCTAGCGATACATTTATGCTATAGTACCGTTCCTCACCGCACAGGGTTGAACGAATAGTATTGTCTAAGGTTATGCCTAATTTTTCGCATTCATCGTTCTTCTATAGGATCAGAAATATGATTTGTTCATTTTCAAGAGTTAAAAATTTGGTGGCTAACTGAGTTCACATAACCCCACCTCATACGAATCACGCTCCAATTCAATGGGTCCATGGAGTTCTGTCACAAAGTTGGCGAGGGTGTTGTTAGGGTGTACAGACAGGACGAGGAGGACGGGAGTGTGACGTAGAAATGGTCAGCCATGTTGCATACTATTTAAGCTTCATTATTGCATCAGCTTTTATATAGGTGTTGAAGCTTTCTGGGTAACCCAGCCATTTCACCAGGTACATTTTTCTCTTTCCTGAACCTTTGCTTCCTATAATTTTCTCAATTTTAAACACACTTTTTCCTAAATTAAATGCCACTTTCTGCAACTCCTCGCGGTAAAAGCCTCCTGCGATTTCTTCCCCATTCAAATCTTCAATGTAATACATCATTATCTCACCTTTAGGTCTCATAGCCCTAACTTTAAAAATCTCACGTGTCCATCCTTGCTCAAATCCCTTCGCGAATTTATTCCCGAACGTGATAGCCTTACATAATCATTGATTTTGAAACGCGCAGAGTGTGGTGGTGGTCCATCTCTTCTCACCTCTGGCGCGTACCTCTTTCTAAAACTTCGTTAGGCGTTGTGCCAATCGTACGTGGATGTGAGCGGTTGTAGGATGAAGCCAATGACCGAGAACGTTTTATATCTGTATGTGTTTTTATATGTAAAATAGCGGTGCATGCGTTCCTTTATGGTACGTTGAACTCTTTCAGCTAAAAAAGCTTTATGTATAGAACTGGTAGTGTAGTAACTGATATTAAACTCTGACAGCATGTTCTGAAAAGGGGATCCGATAAATTCTTTCCCCATATCCGTACAAAAATAGCCAGGAATCCTGTTTTCTTTCAATATCAACGTTTTGGTCGCTTTAGCAACTGATTTATTTTTCAGGGGAATTAGCCACAGATATCTAGAGAATACGCCTATTAGGAATAGGATGTAGCGGTAACCTCGTTATACACTGAATATCTTCGCATGTCTGTTCAATCAGCCTGCCAAATAGAGTCACTGGAGGCAGCTGTTGTCTTGCTCGTTTTAAACCTTTTTCTCACCGGTTTATGAAGTGTATAAACATCCTGTTCCTGCAAAAATCTCTCAACATCTTTTTTCTTTGCACCGTAAACACCTCTGTACAGTCTATTAACGCCACCATAGGAGGCGGGGTTAGAAATGTCATAATAGCGTTTACTTAATATGTTAGCCATTTGCGTATTTTAGAGCACGTGGATAAGGCTGCCGTTTGTTCTCTTCTTTCTCCTCTTCAGAGACACTGCTACTGCTGGGGCGATGGCGTACTCAGTTGTGACACATGCGAGACTTGATCCAAGTCTTTTAACCTATTCAGATTACCTATCAATGTTTTGGGGACATTTATTTGTTGTAGTCTTGCTTTAATATGCTTCCATCCTGTTGGCGAGGGTCTGTCCCACTTTCTCACCAGATCATGAACAATATCAACGATATTGGATCCTTGTACCCTTGTTCCTTCAACAATGACCTCGCCTGTATCGGTCCACTGTATGATGGGGTCCTCACTCAATAGATTATAAAGACTTAACCTTTATTCCTCAATGTATGTGGGAGGCTTTTTTAGCACATGTTCGATGTGTTGTGTTCCGTGTTCTTTGGTTGGTCATCGCCAGGTCCTGTGTCGCTATGCTCAGCACTACTCGCGCTGTGCCTAATAACCACGGGGAGCTCTGTAGGATGCTTATAATCTTCGTACTCATGAAGAAATTTCTGCAAAGCCTCTTGGTACAAGATCCTTTTCTCATCAGGTGACTTTTCACTGTTTAATAGGGCTAGCAACTCGTTTTCCATTCTTTTAAGCCTACTTTTACGGGGTTCTAGAACCGTGTCTGGAGTCTTTGAACTTTGCAATGAAGCATACACCTCGTGCGGAATCACAACCACCTTCTTCATTATATTAATCTAGTCAGTAAAGGACCCAAAACTGAAAATAAGATGGGCAGGAATGATCCTCCTCTTTGTACAATAATGCGCTTTTTCTTACCCACAGTTTGACTTTTATGAGCGAGCGCTCGTATTATGTTCTTGTAACGACGTAAGCGAGTCTTCTGAGAGGGTTTCATTGGTACATTACATTTTATAACATTAAGACAGATTTCACAGATGCATTTTAAAAAGTCAGAGTCGATATTTTTAACAAACATCTGTTGCAGCGTCCGGCAATCGTTGATAGATTTTTATTAATTCACGGTATTTTTTAGCCTATTTGTCATTCTGGAATATACACCGTTTCAGGTTCGCTTGGGAATATATTCGTTCTTAGAAGCACCCTAAACGTGTTTCGCGGGTGAAGGTCACAAAGCAAATATCCATAACGCTGGTTTGTGGCCTCTTTATAAACCTCCAAAAACTCCTTACGCTGATTCGGGAACATTTGATTGGCTAATACCCCAATTTGTGACACATCTCTACGTTGCGCGAATAAGACTAGATATTGTGTATTTAGCGACACATCGCGCATGTATCTATTTTTGAAAAATAGATTCTGTTGATGAAGAACACGCTTATGTTAAGATGGTGGGAGAATACTGTAAATGTCTCGGCAAACGTTTTATCCATCTCCAACATGAGATCGTCAATTACAATGACTGTATGTTCATTTCCCTTTAACGAATTAACGTCATAGACCCCTTGTGGAACAAAATATCATCTTGGTACTCGTTGAACACTGATTGATGTCGAATAGCACCATATAACTTTATGCACAAATTTTGAGAACATCTCCCCTTTTCTTTAATGATTTTAAGCATAAACACAGTTTTACCACATCCTGTAGGTCCAGATATAATACATGTGGATGGGCTCGTGAACCTGAATTTTTCTACAGATCCATTTCTAACACGTCACACCCTAAGTGGCCATTTACAAAATATTACAAATTTGAGTGCTGCTCCTTATATTTTGTTTTCTTCTTCCACAGAACCGTGAATGACGACGATGTACAGCACCCATCATCGATATCACAGACGAGTCCGTTGACCGCTCAGCCGAGCCCTCACCAGCGACACCTGTCCGCGCCAGTTCAAAGCGGAGGCGTGATGAAGAACCCTCCACGTCAGGTATAAAGCGCGCCAGGATTGCTCCGGTTGTTAGACCCCAGTAATAGACCCCAACCCTCAACGTCTTACGACAAACCCCACAATAGTACCTTCTCAAATATACCCCTTATTCAATTCCGGGTACATCCTCCACAGCAGCTCCCGTTCTGTTGAGGATGGTATAGCATTCGAGTTGGTGCGCACCGCAACCCCCACCCCGGCCTTGACTAGAAATCGGTGTATAGTCAGGGTTGATCTTAGGTTCATGGATAGCAATGGTGTTGAACACGGACTACGGCGCATAGTTGAACGTATTGTAGAGTTTGCCCTTCAGAACCGTGACGAACGTGAAGTCAGGACGAGGCTGTCCTTCGGATTCGGGTCAGATGACGGAGATGTAGATGATTTTTGGGTAGTAATACCGTTCAGACGTTTGGCCGCTGAAGATAGAGTATATATTAGGCCGTATAATGCAGGCCTCTCAAAGTAGTATAGCCTTCAATATGGACAACTTCACGGTAAATATTGACCGTCTATTCAGTGTTGCGGGTCATAGTGCCACACCTTATACTCTTAACTTCAATTCTCAGGCTATTTTTAGACGGCATATAAACGTCGATCGTGGTTGTGGCTTTATAGCTGTGGTCTTAGCACGTATGTTTACTGTACTTTTAAATAAACGGACCCAAAAAATTTGGTTGCCTACGGTAGTGGAGCGTGCCCGTAAACTAGCTGTAGACTGTAAACTTGAGTTTGACTGTAATATGGGTCCTGAAGAGCTGAGAAGGTAGAACAGGAAATGAATGTTCGTATAGTTGTATTTGGACTGGATGATCGTCGGTAGAACTGTGTATGTTTTTAAAAGCTGTGTGAGAGATCGTACAAGACCCCTACTTATTTTAGGACTGTCAGGGACAACGTATCTCCCCATCCGTAATATAAGGGCCTTTACGCGAGTTATGATAAAAGTCGAAAATATGGACGACATCATGATTTGTGTAAGGGGTGTAGTCGAGTTTGCGGATGATATAGTGAAACATTGTAAAGATTGCCACATGGTATGTGAGCAGTGTAAAAGCCAAATGTGAAAGCCGTGTAGTTGAAGCTGAGAAGAGGGATTGATGTGTGTAGACGCACATTTTTCAATAATCACTGTTTTGAGCTCCATAAATCAAATGCTACGTGCCGGAAAATGAGAGTCTGTGAATGTGGTATGTTTCATATGATCGATAATTGGGGAAATTTCAAGCACAAATGTGATGAAATTCACTGTTCTACATGTCATGAGAAATATAAGGCGGTTGGGGTAAAACATGTATGTTATATGAAAGACGCCAAGCCTAAAAACAACCCTTGTATAATTGTGTACTACGATATAGAAACATACACAAACGCTGAAGCCAAAGAAGTTATTCCGCATTTACTTGTGACCCAGACTATCTGTGATGAGTGTATGGAGATCGAATGTGATGAGTGTCACAAATGTGGCAAATGGGCAAACGTTTATAGCCCTGTAAAACTCTTTGTGTCCTACATTGTCAAGTTAGCGGACAAGTTAAAAAAAATGACTGTGCACATTGTCGCCCATAACGGGGCAAAATTTGACACACAGTTCCTTTATAAGGAGTTGCTTGAGCACGAGTCCACTGAGATATTTACAAGTGATCCCTTGAAAAGAGGCAACAAACTAATACAGATGCAAATAAGAGGTAATGTACAGTTTAAAGACACTTTATTATTCACACCCTGCAAATTAGCAAAGCTACCCAAAGTAATGGGCGTATCCGCTGAAGTTTCAAAAGGATATTTCCCTTACACTTTCCTCACTAGCGAAATTTAAATTACGTAGGACTACCACCACCCAAACATTACTTTAACTATGAATGTATGAGTACAGATGAGCGTGAAGATTTTGACCGATACTACAACAGTTTTAATGAATGTAATCCTTATAATATAGCTGATGAATGTGAGCGTTATTGCGTGAATGATGTGCGCGTGCTTAGAGTATGTTTCCAGGCCTTTAGAAGGATGTACATAGGCCGTTTCAAATGCGATCCGTTGCAAGTCGCAACCACCATCGCCTCATTATGTTTTACGGTGTTCAAGAATAACTTCATGCCTAAAGACACCTTAGCCATTATCCACAGAAACAACCCCCGCAGTTATGGCACAAGGCTATTTACTGGCTCATACACCTACAGCAGCAGACAGGTGTATACATAAAGCATGCCGCAACACGGGTGAAGTACCCATTAAGGTTAATGGTCGTGTTTTTTGGGTTGATGGTCTAAGTGAAAACCGTGCCACTGGTGAGAAGACTGTGTACTCCTTTAACGGTTGCTGGTGGCACGGTGCCCCCGTCCTGAGTGTGGAATCGTAGGAGATATCCACGGTAGATCCCTGCCGACTGTCTTGCGTGGACCCGCACCGCGATCAACTTATAGGCTCCCAGTTCACTCACAAAGTTTGTGGGAGCATGAGTATGATGCACGGATGGAGCAGATGGACAGTACCGTGAAGAAATAAACACGATCAAACGTTCAATGGTGCAGGATCCTCTCAAATGTGGTCATAGCTTGTACGGAGGGCGTACAAATCCCTTCAAGCTATACTTTCCGCCTCCGGATGGTGTGAAGCTCCATTACTACGACTTCTGATTGTTATGCCCCTACGTGATGAAGAACAACCCGTACCCCGTAGGCGCACCAGAAAAAATGGTGGATCCCGCTGTACCAACCATCGAGGAGTTTTCGGCCAACTTGAATGAATGTTACTTTGGACTCTCTTTCGTAGATGTGCTCCCCCCTCGCGAATTATGAATGCCGATCTTACACGTCGTTACCCGTCACAAGCTCATGTTTCCCCTGTGCGTGAAGTGCGCAGAAGAGAACAATGGTGATTGTGACCATACACCCAACCAGCGTAAGATCAAAGGTGTATACACAAGCCCTGAACTGGCCCTAGCTCTTCGCCATGTGTATAGAATAATGAATATACATGAGGTGTGGAGGTTTTAGAAGCTACCCAACCTTTTCACACCATATATAAACGCTTTTTTGAAGGATAAGGTTGAGGCGTCAGGATATCCGCGAGCGGTTGATACCGAAGATGAAAAAAACGTCTTATATTCAATGTTACCGTGAACGTGAAGGAATACAGCTTGATCGTACCCAAATTGTAAAGAACCCTGGCAAGCGCTTTAGTGCAAAATTGTGCCTGAACAGTCTTTGGGGAAAAGTTGCACAGAATACCGGCAAAGGGAATGTTCATTTGGCACAAAGTTATAGTGAAGTCTGGGATTATGCCAACGCACCCGATAAAGAGGTCATGGAGATTGTGAATGTAGGTAATACTTACATAATAAAGTACAACAATACCGAATTGTCCACAGATACCTCTCGGATTGCAAACATTCCTGTAGCCAACTACACAACAACCCACGCGCGCATCAAACTTTGGGGCCTATTTCATTCTCTTGGTCGGAGGGTGAAGGCTAAGGGTATCACGCTTAACCATGCGAATCGGCCGGTCGTTAACTTTGATTCATTGAAGGAGTTAGTGTGCTTGGAAGATGATGAGGGTGACCGCCCGCCCCAACTGACTGTAGGCACCCACAATTTTCGGGCACAGAAGCTGAGGGGCGTGAAGGAACTTAGGGGTACAAAGGTGTGCCGTAACACCTATAGGAAACGCTACCAGGTGCTTGTTACCTATGATACCTTGCCCTTTGGGTACCGTAATCTCTGATATGTCTATTGTTAGCTTATTTATTACACGTATGTGTAAATATATATACCTTGAATATTTCGTTTATTAAATAAATCCTGTTTCAACTAGCGTTTCACTTTCTCTTTTGAGTGCGTGCGTGTGTGTGTGCAGTAAAAAGCTAAGCCCAGCCCACTGTAAGACCGGCAACGTCAGTCATGCCGCTATCTGAGGATGCCTCTATCCCTGCGTGCTCAGTTGACCTCTGTTTACCCTTGACCTCAGACGTGTATTCTCTCGTGTAGAAGAAAAATAGTAATGGCTACCTTTAATATCGCGTGTTCAACATTTGTGAAGTGGTATTCTGTAAAGTGCATAGATGCGGTGGATACTGAAAAACTCCATTTTTCCGCCTCCTTTGCCTCTTTTAAGGCTACATTGAGCCGTGCGAAGGACCAAGATGTTCAAATACTCTACGGATATTCTGGCGAAGGGGTTGTAGGATTCCGCAGTAGAGACGATCTATTGAAGTATGTTATAGACCTAAGCTTTATAAAGGCTCACATATACTACGAAGTAGAAGAAGCAACACGCTCAGAAGATAAGCAGCGGTTATGGGGTGAGTCTTGTGGATGAGTGGTGTGACAAGCGGTATTATATCATGTTACACTCACTATACCGACTACTCGTACCCTACGGTTGAAAATGTAAATCTTGTCATCATGGACAATCTTAAGTATTTTTACCACTATATTAATATATATCATGATGAGGTTTGTAGTGAGGTTGTGGCTAATGAGCTGTGTGAGTTTTTAACAGACTTTAAAGACGAGTATCGCTTGTTAAACAAAAAGGCCAAATATGAACATATGTTTCTCTCTAATAGCGCGCCGGTTTGTGAAGATGTTTAGTTTGTGGAAATGAATGTGTGGTGAGTGATAAAACATTAAATTCGTTTCGGGAAATTCTGTTTGTCCAAGAGTGTTCGAACAAGCCTGTACACGCTTTAGCAGTGTGACGCGTTACCGTGCCGCCCACCCGTGTACCTCACGAAACATACGAGTTCGAACAAACCCATACACGTTTCATCAGCGTGACTCATCCCGCCCCTTCGAGCCGATCCGGCCACCTGTGGCTCATAGTCATCTCAGAGCTTGAACCGAGTGGACGTGCGAACACGATGGAACTTCCTTTGAGAAGCATTCTCAACGCCTCGTACGATGTCTCTGTGACGAAGTCATTGCGCGTGTTCAGGCGTGAAACCGGCATCATTAACATGTACTTGAAACGGTTTGCAGGCAAGCAAGCAAACGTAATGTTATTTATTTAAGTGTTGAGGAGATGAATAGAGTCTTCGTGATAGTGGAGAAGTGGGGGGAGGACCGTTATAAAATACCTGCAGGTGTAGGCACAGGAAGAGGGCAGACTAGTGATGCCCCCTCATACGCCGTTGTTTGCACGTTGTGTATAAATAACGAACAGCCATGCGTTGATATACGACTGATGTAGAAGAATACATCTGATGATAACGTTCTTGTCCCTACACGAAACCGTTTCATCCTCGACAGAATGTTTGCAATCGTCGGATTCCGCAGGCTGAAGCCTATATTAGACGCCCGTGTTACGGATATGATTTATTTTGACACGGTTCTTGAATACGCATACACCGCTCTGCTCGACGGATTTATCGAATGTAGGAATGAAGAGGGCGAGAATGATCTAGAGCTGGATGCATATTTAAAAGGTTTAGATTCTTCGAAATATCCTGAACTTTAGTGCAAAGCACTTGAGCGGTACAGGGCTGAGCTCACCTACACTGTTCACCCTGAACAGGTGTACCTCTATATAATGAATAGCTGCCGTTACGAATTGGAAGATTATTTGAACTGCCGCTATGCAGAGTGAAGAAGAGTTCACGACTGAAAATCTTGGGACGATAAGAAAAAAACCCTCGATTGGAAAGGCGTGTTTATAAACTTGTATTTAATAATGATGTTGTGGTTAACGATGACCTCTTTGTGCGTGCTTTTGATTGTATTCTAGCTGTGTTTAAAGATAACTTGCCGGCCGGGTGTAAAGTGGGCACAAAAATAGTATTGAATGATATGAAGGCCATTTATGTCGAGTATAGGCCTCCGTATCAGTTAAACGGTGAAGTGATGCTTGGACAGTTTTACCACGTGTACAAAGTAATAGCGATGTGGATGTAGACTCTATTATGTGTGAGTTTAGCGTTTTGCTCTGTAGAACATAAAGGATATATATTTAAATTGCGTATATATTTCCTGTACTAATATGCAATTGAATATACGTTTCGTATATTTTCAATATATTTAATATAACTGTATATATTTTCCTGTACTAATATGCAATTGATTATACGTTTCGTATATTATTAAAATATTTAATATAACTGTATATTTTTCCTGTACTAATATTTTGATAATACAACGTTTTGTATAGTTCTGATTATATATATTTAATATAACTGTATATATTTTTCCTGTACTAATATATTGATAATGCACCGTTTTGTATATTTTCATTATATATTTCCCGTTCATGATGCTATTATTAATTTTACCATATATATAACCATTGTACAGTATATTTATTTTCATTAATTCGTCTAAATAAACAGAATGATGTAGTGGCGTTTTATTTATTTGTTTTTGCTTGTACACAATATTTAATTATATCATTTGATTGGTTTCTAAAGCGGTTTTCTAAGGCGGAATATATGTTTTAATTAAATACATAGTGCAAACTGGCAACTCGACCAGATACGTCAACTGAGAAAGGGAGATAAACAACATGATCGATTGCTGCAATAATCCTATTTGTTTAATAGGTATGTCTATTGATCGTATTTAGCGACGGTCTACCAGGTGTTGGCTGATGGTGGGTTGTTGGTTTCTCCACCAGTCGTTTGGACCCTTGGTTGTAGCCCTCGTATCGGATACGCGGTGTTAATGGGGTAAGCTCCCAAAAAGTCGTAGCCCTCATCTGTTGGTGGGGTCAGCTCCTAAAAGTCGTAGCCATCATTTCACCATCTCCTGTTGATGGGGTGAGCTCTTAAAAGTCTATACGATTGTTGGTGATGCTTTTGTGTGTGTGTGTGTGTGTGTGTGTGTGTGTGATAATAGGGGCTTTAATGGGCGTAGAGTCAGTGAGTGTATGTACGCTTTTAATTCGTTCGAAGGTTATATACATCCCATTTATGCCTTCTAAGAAGCCTTCTAAACAACCTGGCGGAATAAGACACAATATATGCTTTAATTAAATAAATAGCGCAAACTGGCAACTCAGCCTTCTAAGCCAACTGGCTGATTAGGGGTCCTATAAGACGGCGGCCGCTCGGCTGAAGTCCTCATATGCGCCTGGCAGTAGCCGGGTGAACACCTCTCCTCCTTTCTCTCTCCTTCTCCTCTCTCTTTCTCGTGGAGGATAACTCCGCCTCGAAGTTGCATAACCCTTGTTGTTTTTACAATATTCCCCACTCCTCCATTTTGGGGGTGCCTTGCAACAAAAGGGGTGGGGATTGGCACTACGGGGTGCTTTGCAACAATGGGGTTGGGGCGTGCAACAAAGGGGTTGGGGCTCGCAACAAAGGGGTTAGGGCTTGCAACAAATGGGGTGGGTGTTGCAACAAAGAGGTTGGGGTGGCAACAAAGTGGGTAGGGTGTCATTCTTGCAACATTATGCAACATTTGCCATTGCATTGCACTCATACATTTTGCGCCCATACTACTTATGCTGTGCGCGTTGTGTTGTGACCCTCAGGAGTTGGTTAAAAGGTACGAGTATCTCTGTCATTTGCAGTCCCCATGATTTGGAAAGAGCAAAAAGATCACTTCAAAGATTATTTTTTCTTAACTAAGGTCAGTGGTTTTTCCTCGAAAAATAAGAAGAAAACTGAATACCCGAATCTGCCTTCTGCAATGCGACCAGTAGTACATTGTGACACTTCACCAGTTTTTAAGCCCCCTGGATCGTGGAGCCTAGATGATGATGATCTACAGAAGCTAAGGCTAACAAAGACCCTAAGATCCACTTTAAGGTTAGCTCGACAGATCTACAGATTGATGATGATGATGCTAGATAGATGATAGATAGATAGACAGAATAACCTTTATTAATAATAATAAAATAAATACATTTTTTCAATTTACAATGATGATGATGATGATGATGATAATGATGAACCTGCTGAAAATGAGCCTATGGGATTGTCAGATAAAGATGAAGAGATGGACAAACTCAAGAAAAAGAGCCTCACTTGATAACTCAACCTGTGTTATCAAGATTTGAATTTATCGAAAAATCAAGCAGAACTTTTAGGGTTCAGATTACAAAGATGGAACTTGCTTGCAAATGATACCAGCATATCCGTTTTTCGCAAACACCAAAAAATATATCGATTCTTTTCTATGACTGGTGATCTTTCGTTTTGTAATAACATTGATAGTTTGATGATGATCCTAGGACACGAGCATAAACCTTTTCATCGATTCGTCAGAACTTGGTTTGAAAGTTGTCCTGTTGCATACTGGAAATATCTATGCTTTAGTTCCTAATGGACATGCTGTCCGTATGAAAATATGGAACTTCTCTTGAATAAAATAAATTACAAAAAATAGCATTGGCATATCTATGGTGATCTCAGTCATTAGGCTGCTTCTTAGTTTACAGCTTGGATATACAAAATATTGTTTTCTTTGTGAATGAGACAGCAGAGGAAAGAATTCTCATTATACTGTTAAGAACTGGCCACCTCGTCAATCTTTCACTCCTGGACAAAAAAAATGTTGCATGCCATACATTTGTGGATTCTGAAAGCTTACTTGCCACCTTTACACATCAAACTAGGATTGATGAAAAATTTTGTTAAGACAATCGACGGAGCAGAAGGATTTCAGTACTTGAAACAAAAATTTCATCTAATTATTGATGCCAAAATAAAAGAAGGAATTTTCGTTGGTCCACAAATAAGTGAGTTAATGAAAGATCGTGCCTTTGATGAAGTGTTTTTTGTTTTCTTTTTGTTTTTCCCTTCTACTCCAGCTGGAGAGAGTTTCTTACTTCCGTGGTTAAACCTTAACCCAAAGGAATTTTTAGGGACAGCCTAGTACTAGGCGTAAGATAGAGAGGTGCTGTATCGTAGTATCTCCCCTACATTTTCTCCAGATGTTATACTTATGGGCAGTTGGTCAAGGAACTCACTCCACTGTAGATTTCTTTACTGCCCCCTATCACTCCTACCACTATTGGGATGATCTCCGGTTCTACATTCCATATTCTCCGTATTTCATGTTTGAGTCTCTGATATTTTAAGACCTTTTCCCTTTCATAGTTAGCCACATTCCAGTCCGCTGGGACTCCTACTTCCACCAAGAGGCATTTGTTACCCTCCTCTCTCATTACTATGTCTGGCCTGCATCCTGATACCCTGATTTCAGTTGGTATCTCATGATCATATAGGAACAGCACTTTATCATTGTCTTCTATTCCTTGTGGAATATGTTCCCAGTGCTTTTCTGTTTCTAGCCCTATCTCGTATTTCTTACACAGCTTGAAGTAGATTAGCTTACAGACTGCATTGTGTCTGTCTGTTTAGTTTCCTCTGTGTAGTAGTATTTCGCATCCAGATAGTATGTGACTCAGTCTCTGGGCTCTTTCAGCCACAGTCTACATCCCAGTTTCATTTTTACCCTCGATATTTCTTTTAAACCAGTTTGTCCGTAGTGCCTGGTCTTGTGCTGCCATCACCAGCCGGTCATCTTCTGGTCTCAGTGACCCTCTTACTAGGAACCCCACGGTTTTATCCCTCTCTATGCATGCTCTGTTTATCATCATAAACGAGCGTAATAGAGCGTATACTGTAGACTTAGTAAGCGCAATGGCACGGCAGCTAACTTTAATAGATATATCGAGCTTAGGCGTCAGGTTAAAAGATCAGTTAGGAATGCCAAGCGTAATTTAGAGTTACTTATAGCTGCGGATAGTAAACATAATCCAAAAAAGTTTTTTGAATACGTAAATAATCGTAAGCCGATAAAAGATAACATAGGCCCTCTAGTGGATGTTAATGGCGCTTTGGCTTCTGACGCTCAGGCGATGGCGGGTATTTTCAATAACTTTTTTGCGACAGTTTTTACCGTAGAAGACGTAAATAATGTCCCCGACGTGAACGATATCGTTCCATTTAGTAGCGAGACTATTTTGGATGAAATAACTGTTTACGAGGGTGAGATTGCGCATTATATCGATAGGCTAAAAGTTAGCAAGGCTCCAGGCCCTGACGCTTTTTATCCCAGACATTTGAAAGATTTGAAAGACGTTATCGTAGGCCCTTTAACGAAGATTTTTAATCAGTCACTCGAAACGGGGATTATTCCTGAAGACTTCGAATTAGCTAACGTCACGCCCATTTTTAAAAAAGTCGACCGCGCAGTAGCTAGCAATTATAGGCCCATTAGCTTAACGTCAATTGTCGGTAAACTTTTGGAATCTGTAGTTAGGGATCGTATCATCGATCACTTAGAAAGTAGAGATTTGATTAATAGTAGTCAGCATGGGTTTCGACGCCATAGGTCTTGTTTAACTAATTTGTTAGAATTTTATAACGAAATAGTGTGCGAATACGATAGGCATAGAGCAGCTGACGTTATTTATTTAGATTTTAAAAAGGCGTTTGATACAGTTCCGCATAGGAGACTAATTGCGAAGGTCAAAGCGCACGGTATACGCGGTCAGGTAGCTAACTGGTTAGAAGAATGACTTCGTGCTAGGAGACAGAGGGTCGTAGTTAATGGTAGTGAATCGGGGTGGTTAGATGTAGGTAGCGGTGTCCCACAGGGTTCAGTGTTAGGCGCATTGCTATTCGTAATTTACATTAACGACATAGATGTAGGATTGACTAGTAACATGTCAAAATTCGCGGACGATACTAAAATAGGCGGTAAGGTTGTTAACGAGGACGATAGTAATAGGCTCCAAGACGATGTAAATAGGATTATGGAGTGGACAGATAAGTGGCAGCTGGAATTTAACGTAGATGAATGTAAAGTTTTGCATATAGGTTCTCGTAATAATAATTACACGTACACGATGGATGATAGGGAGTTAGCGAGCGTTGACGAGGAAGTAGATTTAGGCGCGTACGCGTAACTAAGGATTTAAAGGTTAGGAACCAGTGCCTGGAGTCTTGCGCAAAAGCTAATAGGATGTTAGGCTTCATAGCGCGTAATTTCGAATTTAAATCTAGGGATGTTATATTGTCCCTTTACAAGTCCCGAGTCAGGCCTCATTTAGAATATGCCGTTCAGTTTTGGTGCCCGTATTTACGCGAGGATGTTGATAGGTTAGAAAGGGTTCAACGTCGTGCCACGAAACTAATTCCGTCATTGCGCAACAAGCCTTATAAAGATAGGATTAAAGAGATAGACCCGTATTCACTCGAAACTAGGAGATTAAGGGGGGAGCTTATTGAAGTTTTCAAAATCGTTAATAACATCGATAACGTAAATTGACAAATTGTTCACTTTCGATAATAGTAATACTCGCAATAACGGATTTAAGTTGCGTGGCAGACGTTTCATTACTAATATCGCTAAAAACTTCTTTGCGTTTAAAATAATTGATAAATGGAATAATCTTCCCGCGTCAGTCGTTAATTCTACCAGCGTTAATATGTTTAAGAACAGTTTAGATAGGCATTTTAAAAATATTAACGTTGTTTAAAATAAAAAAAAAATTAGTCACAAGAGCTCTGGGGGTGGTGGTCGAGGATGAGCCTGTTGACGATTAATGCCAGCTTGTGACATGCCAGCGTGTGATGCCAGCAAAAAAAAAAAAAAAAAAAAATTAGACTAACATGAACGTAGATGTAGCTCGTAGAGTAAACTAACCCACTTTTTGTTTAACTTTACCTACTTTTTTTTCTTTCTTATCCTCTTCTTCCTTTGCATGTCTGTAACACTCTTTTCTTGCATGTTTGTAGTTTGCATGGTATGACTGTGAGTTAAGACTGTGTTTGCATGGTTTGTAAGCGTTCTTATTTTACTTCTTTTCATCTTTCACCCCTCTCCTATTTTCTCCGACTATTTTTCTGACTTGTCGGCAGTGGCCGGCGGATGATGATGGTGAGTCTTTTTTCTCTTTTTCTGAATGAATGTTAACACACGAGTGATAGGTGTTGCTCCTTACTTAACCCCTTATTCTCTTCTCTTCTCTTAACCCCCTACTCTTTCCTTTCTCTCGGGCTAACCTTACAGTAGAGTGGATCTTAGGGTCTTTGTTAGCCTTAACTTCTGTAGATCTGTAGATCTTCTTTGTATACTTTGCTGAATTTGTGCTCTTCCCAGTTTTTCTTTTCTTCTGCTCTTTTCCTGTTATACCTTCTTTTTATGGTTCTTCTCTTTTCCATGAGAGGTTTATTTGCAATGTCTTCAAGCTGTTCAGGTCCTATGCCAGCATCCACTAGATAATCATTTGCCTTCTTTGAAAGTATTGTTGTTCGAGGTTTTTCACGTTCATGGTCTCTTACAAATCTGACTAGCCTTCCTTCTCCTTCCTTTATGTACTGTGGTAATCCTATTGTTGTAGTTTTATGCACTTGGTCTATTAGCGCAAACATCCACCGACCCTCCTTGGCAGGTATAACCTTGGTGTGCATTGGTTTTTATATATGATCTTATGCGCATGGAGCATTTTTCTCGTGATTGTATCCAGTTTGTTAATTTCTAGCTGGGTCCAATTCATTATGCCAAAACTGTATGATAGTACGGGTACTGCCAGTGAGTTTATGGATAGGATCTTATTTTTACTGTTTCAGTTAGATTTTAGGATTAGTTTTATTCTTTTCAAATATTCTTTCCGCAGTCTTTCTTTCATGATGTCATTTTCCATCTTTTCAGATTCTTCCATTCCCAGATGTTTATATGTAGCTTCTTGCTCTAATGCTTCTATCACGAAGAACTAGAGCAAGTCCTGAATGAATCTGAAAAAACAGCTTGGAATGCTTTTAAAGTAGTGACCCAGAATTTCTTAGGCAACAAAAAATCGCCTAACTATGCAGAATTGGTTGATGAACTTCTCCAAGCTTGCAGACCATTGGGATGTAATACGAGTTTAAAAATTCATATTTTGCATTCGAACTTCGGTTTTATCTCGCCAAGCTGGGACATTTCAGCAATGAACATGGAGAGCTGTTTTGTCAGGACATTTCTGCAATTGAGAAACGATACCAGGGGAAGTGGAGTCCAAACATACTGGCTGATTACTGCTGGACGCTAATAAGGGAAGCCTCAGATGTTACTTACAAGCAAAAATCAAGAAAAAATTTTAAGTAAAAAAACATTTTAATATTGTCCTTGTGTATAGATTCCGAATATAAAAAAGTGATTTTCTCAAAAACCTGACGTGTCGGCAAAATTTCGTGGTCATTTTCGTAATCAGCGTGCAAAAATCTGTAGGAATCACCAGATTTCATTTGAGAAAAAAAGGAAAATTTCAAATTCGTTGAACAGTGTAACTTGTTGATGGGTATTAGAATGACATAACATCTATAGTGAGGGAAGCAGAAAGGCCTTGGATTAAATAGTACAAATGTTATACTAAAATTATTTCTAGATTGAATTGAATGAAAGGGGAATCAAAGGATGCTTACGATATATGGTCGCTCCTTGGTCGTCCGAGAATAGGGTTAGTTTACATGAATATGAGTAGAAGTAGGCCTCACTATAAAACAGCCATAAGACGATGTAAACAGGAACAACACTCCATCCGAGTTTCAGAAACCTGCGAGTCTAATTTATTTAAATAATAATAAATTCTGGAATTCGTGGCCGGACGTTTCGTCGACGGACGTTTCGTCGAACGGACGTTTCGTCGAAAGATTTTTTTTTAAAAGAACTTCATTTTCATGTAAAAATAAAAAGAATTTGTTTAAAAGGAGGTTTATTTTCCTTTACGGGATTTTTTTTTGGAAAGAACTGTATTTTCATTTAAAAATAAAATATATTTATTTAAATTTCGGAAGAAAGAAATTTTAAAATTGTGCCCCTATAAACTTACAAATTATGTGCAATAGCTTTTAGGTATTGCTTTTAGGTATTTAGGTATATATATTTGGTAATTATACGTATATATATTTAGTAATTATATATTATATATATTAATATATTATATTAATATATTAGGAGCAAGTGTAGTTTACGTTTCCCCGACACAAAAGGGGACACAAACTGCACTAGGTCAAAGTTGGGGAACGTAAACTACACTAGGATCTTTAGGAGACATTTTTTAAATGAATCCATCAAATAAAACGTTAAAACTAACGAAAATATTACGACTTAACCTAATTAATCGTCAGTATATATACAGTGTATATATATTATTATATATATATATATATATATTGACGATTGGTTAGGTTAAGGGATCAAATGTAGAATTCGGACCCCAGCCTTCTTTAGTTAGCTTTATAAGCTAACTAACGAAAATATCACGACCTAACCTAACCAATCGTTAGGTTAACTGTACGCCCTTGACGATTGGTTAGGTTAGGTCATGATATTTTCGTTAGTTAGCCTTATAAAGCTAACTAAAGAAGGCTGGGGTCCGAATTCTACATTTGATCCAGGTTAAGTCGTAATATTTTCGTTAGTTTTAACATTTTATTTGATTAGGTATACGCGGACAAAGTTGGGGAACGCAAACTACAGTAGGATAATGTAGGGGAATGTAAACTACACTAGGATAATGTAGGGGGAACGTAAACTTTACCCGGCTGTGGACGCTGGTTGGTTTATTAACCTCTAAGTGCGCAATTACCTGGTTGGTTGATTAACCTCTAATTGCACCATTACATTATCTGAGATGGGGGTGGTAGAAATATGAAATAGCCATTTGACGATACGTCTGTCGACGAAACGTCCGTTCGACGAAACGTCCGTTCGACGAAACGTCCGTTCGACGAAACGTCCGGCGACGAAACGTCCGGCGACGAAAAGTCCGGCGACGAAAAGTCCGAGCACTCTGGAATTTTGTCAAGAAAGCAACGGGTGCTAATAATGCCATCCCATCCCATCATTTTTTAAATGAATCCATCAAATAAAACGTTAAAACTAACGAAAATATTACGACTTAACCTAATTAATCGTCAGTATATATACAGTGTATATATATATTATATAATATATATATATATATATATATTGACGATTGGTTAGGTTAAGGGATCAAATGTAGAATTCGGACCCCAGCCTTCTTTAGTTAGCTTTATAAGCTAACTAACGAAAATATCACGACCTAACCTAACCAATCGTTAGGTTAACTGTACGCCCTTGACGATTGGTTAGGTTAGGTCATGATATTTTCGTTAGTTAGCCTTATAAAGCTAACTAAAGAAGGCTGGGGTCCGAATTCTACATTTGATCCAGGTTAAGTCGTAATATTTTCGTTAGTTTTAAAGTTTTATTTGATTAGGTATACGCGGACAAAGTTGGGGAACGCAAACTACAGTAGGATAATGTAGGGGAATGTAAACTACACTAGGATAATGTAGGGGGAACGTAAACTTTACCCGGCTGTGGACGCTGGTTGGTTTATTAACCTCTAAGTGCGCAATTACCTGGTTGGTTGATTAACCTCTAATTGCACCATTACATTATCTGAGATGGGGGTGGTAGAAATATGAAATAGCCATTTGACGATACGTCTGTCGACGAAACGTCCGTTCGACGAAACGTCCGTTCGACGAAACGTCCGTTCGACGAAACGTCCGGCGACGAAACGTCCGGCGACGAAAAGTCCGGCGACGAAAAGTCCGAGCACTCTGGAATTTTGTCAAGAAAGCAACGGGTGCTAATAATGCCATCCCATCCCATCATTTTTTAAATGAATCCATCAAATAAAACGTTAAAACTAACGAAAATATTACGACTTAACCTAATTAATCGTCAGTATATATACAGTGTGTATATATATATATAATATATATAATATATATATATATATTGACGATTGGTTAGGTTAAGGGATCAAATGTAGAATTCGAACCCCAGCCTTCTTTAGTTAGCTTTATAAGCTAACTAACGAAAATATCACGACCTAACCTAACCAATCGTTAGGTTAACTGTACGCCCTTGACGATTGGTTAGGTTAGGTCATGATATTTTCGTTAGTTAGCCTTATAAAGCTAACTAAAGAAGGCTGGGGTCCGAATTCTACATTTGATCCAGGTTAAGTCGTAATATTTTCGTTAGTTTTAAAGTTTTATTTGATTAGGTATACGCGGACAAAGTTGGGGAACGCAAACTACAGTAGGATAATGTAGGGGAATGTAAACTACACTAGGATAATGTAGGGGGAACGTAAACTTTACCCGGCTGTGGACGCTGGTTGGTTTATTAACTCTAAGTGCGCAATACCTGGTTGGTGATTAACTCTAATTGCACCATTACATTATCTGAGATGGGGGTGGTAGAAATATGAAATAGCCATTTGACGATACGTCTGTCGACGAAACGTCCGTTCGACGAAACGTCCGTTCGACGAAACGTCCGTTCGACGAAACGTCCGGCGACGAAACGTCCGGCGACGAAAAGTCCGAGCACTCTGGAATTTTGTCAAGAAAGCAACGGGTGCTAATAATGCCATCCCATCAACAACTGATGGAGTGTCTAGGGAACTAGAATTAGCTAAGTTATGGAGAACGAAGTACTGAGACATCCTTAACGGCGTGAGAAGAGTTAATCTTAATGAAGGCTGCAATGGAACGACATAAGGTGAGGGCAGTGAAATGCGGAGACTTCAGTGCTTAAAATTAAAAGTCTGATTAAAGAGCTAAAGACAGGCGGCTGACGAGGGTTAGATAACCTGTCGAATGAGCATTTGAAGTATGCTAATGATGTGATCAGTCTTTATATCTCATTATTATTCTCACCCATGCTCGCTCACAATTATATTCCTGCAGAGTTTGTGGGTTTATATCACACTCCTTGTCAGAAATAAATACGGGACATTCGATTGAGCGATAACTACAAGCCTATTGTTTTTGCCTCCTGCTTCTCAAAATTACTTGAGAAACCTTTGCCAAGCCGACTAAATGATTATTTATGGACATCTAACCAGTTTTGTTTTAAAACGTCTCATTTAACTGACCTGTGTATTTGTTTTGAAAGAGATTGTATTTAGATGTACCGTCATTATTTCAACTATTTGTAGTTGCTTTTTGGATATAAGCAAAGCATATGATAGAGTGAATCACAATAGTCTATTTAAAAAATTAAAAGACAGGAATGTTCCACCATATGTTTGAAATTTATTGAAATTTTGGTACACAACACCAAACTTTTACTGTTAGATGGGGCAATGCATTGTCAGAATGTTTTGGTTCGTCATGCAGTGTTAGACAAGGTTCCTTACTCTCTCCTCTGCTGTTTAATAGATATATTGATAGATTAATTGCTTCTCTTAATCAGGTAAGAGTGGGATGCTATATAGATGATATGAAGATAAATAACTTGGTCTATACCGATGATATGGTGTTAATAAGCCCTTCGGTGAAAGGTCTGGATCGTCTTATAAATATATGTGAATCATATTCACAGAACCATGACATTACTTTTAATGTTACAATTGTCGAAGCTATTCATCAGTCCTGCTTTTTCATCTAGACTGTGACCCTCTTTGTATTAAAGTGTCTCTCTATAGGTTCACTTAACTCTGCATTAGTCGTCCCATTACATGTACAGTTGCACTCATTATTCGTAGGACACACTTGAGAACAGTTAGCGACACCTGGCATATATTTGTTGTGTGTACTACAAACTCAGGAGATCAGCGGAACCCTTCGGATGTTCACGCAGGCCCTTTAAGAAACCAAATTCCCGAACGATGTCTCCTCATGCGAAGAACTTCTTAAAAGCCAGGTATTGTTCATCGGTTGGTTTGCGTAGGAAGACTTTTTTTTTCTCGTATGAAATTTTAGTGATTTTAAGCAATGAATTCGTGAGTGAGTATATTTTTTGCACTGCGAGATCTATAACAAAGAATATGATAAGCGAGAAAGTTCTCCAAAGAAAAATGCATGGAAAATATTGAAAATTTCGAGATTCCAAATTATTTTCGTGTAATTGGTTCGACAATAACCTTATGTAACGCCTTCTTTTTTATGAATGGTTATTGAATACTGTTCCTCCGAGAGACGCCTCAAAAAAGAAATTCCTTCCCTTACCCATTCCTGTTTGTACAGGATGTAACAAAAGTTTGTTACAGTACGAGATTATTTTTGATTTGTTATGAAGACAATAAATGTTCAAACTGCGTGTCATTTGGGTGTTGACATGTTAATTCGATCACGTAAGCTACAGTACATTGAGAGTTTCATAAAACATCCTTACTGATGATGATATATTTTTGTTGTATGTTGTCATTTAACTGTTAAATAGTTCGTGCTCTTCTCTGGGCAAGTTTTCGTAACTACTATGATATTTAGCAAGAACAGCTGCGAAACTATCTTCGCTAGTAGAGGAACGAGGACGTCCACTACGAGGTCTGACCAAACACAACTGGTATCATTTAATCGCTTCACTACCTTTCCAACTTTGGTTCGGTTTGTCAGGATGAAGTCTGTAAAATGTTCTCTCTCCTTTCTCGTCTCAACATAAGAAATACACACTTTAAACATAAATCCTCTCTCTCTCTCTCTCTCTCTCTCTCTCTCTCTCTCTCTCTATATAATAATATATAATATATATATATATATATATATACATACACATACACATATATATATGCACAACCACACATATATATATATATATATATAATATTAATATATATATATGTATATATATATATAATAATATATTATATATATATATATATGTATATATATATATATAGATATATATATATAATATAATATATACTATACACATATATATATACACTATACATACACACACATATATATATATATATAAGCAACCGGACAAAAAATTAGTCACCCTCTCAGAATGTACCTAATAACGTGTGACGGCGCCTCTGGCCTTGATAACCGCACGAATCCGGCGAGTTTAGTATGCGGAGGTACGCTGCTGGTTCAAATTCATCGTCACTGGAACGAGAGGGCCCATTTCGTGGTACGAAAAACATCCCCAGAAACATCACGGAACCACCTCCAGCCTGAACAACACCTTCGACGCATTCAGGATTAAAGGCTTCATTGGACCTGCGATGTACTCGTCGCCTCCCATCATTGGAGAACAAACAAAAACGGGACTCATCGGACCAAATTACACGTTTCCAATCTGCCGCAGTCCAGTTTTTGTGCCTCTGAGCCCATTTATAACGTGCCAATTTGTGACTTGCTGTTAACAGCGGCCTCTTTCGTGGTACCCTGCTCCAGATGTCCATCGCATGCAGTTCTCGTCGCAATGTCCGTTCGGAAATTGGTCGCTGGAGAACCACATTGGTTTCTTGGAGCAATTGTTCTCTGGTTTGAAAACGATTTGCAGTTACTAGACGAGAAACATGGCGGCGGTCCCTATTGTCGAGAATTGTTTTCCGGCCACAGTTACGCCGTCGATTTTCAGTTGATTGCGAACTACATCACTCTTTGTAAACTCGTTGGACAGTACGCGTTGACACACCAACAAATTGGGCTACTTCAGACATTTTGTGTCCGTGGGCTCTGCCAAACACGATGGCTCCTTTTTGCCACTGAGTAACGTCTGCCTCACGACCCATTTTGCAGACTATATCCAACACACACTTTGTTCTTCACCACCTCACGAAACAGATCTCATCCTGTGTGCTACGTCACTGCTACTTGTCACTTACCAATGCTACATCAGCGCCCTCTGTGTGACCTTGAACTTCCTACTATCGGTGCTATTAGGGGTGACTAATTTTTTGTCCGGTGTGCTTATATATATATATATACAATATATACATATACATATATATACCTATACACATATATATACATATATACATATACACATATACACACACATATATATACATATATATACATACACACACATATATATAATGTGTGTGTGTGTACACACACACACACACACATGTGTGTATATATATATATGTATTATATATATGATATGTATATATATACATATACACATATGATATATATATATATATATATATATACATATACACACAATAATATATATATAATATATATATATATATATATATGCAAATAACTGCAATGACCGCGCAGTATATAAATGAATAGAAACGACATAAGTATTAAGGAACGTTTCTGCACACGAGGAGGAGAGATAACGAAATAATGAAAAATGAGGCGAACCGCCTGGGAAACAGGCGGTTCGCCTCATTTTTCATTATTTCGTTATCTCTCCTCCTCGTGTGCAGAAACGTTCCTTAATACTTATGTCGTTTCTATTCATATATATATATATATATGGGAATGAACTGAGAATGCTTCCCTGAGGTTTTTTATGATACACACAGCAAAGCTGGGCACTTGCGGTTTTTTTTGCGGTACTGCGGTACTACCGCACTACCAAACCGGTACCGCATAACGCAGTACCGCAAAAAATGCGGTAGCGGTACTGCTGTACTTTCAGCGATCCTTTGCGGTACTGCGTTATGCGGTACCGGTTTGGTAGTGCGGTAGTACCGCAGTACCGCAGTACCGCAAAAAAAACCGCAAGTGCCCAGCTTTGAGTCACACAGACCATGCATGGAACAAGGAACTCTTCTAGGATAATTAAATCCACTGTAGTCCGAATAAGTAATGGTAAATGAGAAATACCATGGTTTTTCTTTTTCATGATGCTAGCCCAACTTATTCGGATTATACTGGATTTATTTATTCTAGAAGAGTTCCTTTTTCCATGCACGGTCTGTGTGTATCATATATATATATATATATATATATATATGACACACACACACACATATATATATATATATATGTATATATTCATATACACATATATATATATATATACATATACACATATATGTATATACATATATATACATAAATATACACACACACATTAAAAGAAAAAGCATAATTTTTCTGGACCTTAATTTCGGCTTCTTTTTTCTATATGAGTGGGCACTCTTGTGGACGTTCTTCCTTGGCCCCTCTTTTCTGCATATATATATATATATATATATATATATATATATATATATACCTTTCAACCTTTCAAATGTTCCGTGCGATGATTCCTCATTTCACGAAGGTCACACATGTCGCCCCTCTTCTCGAGTAGGCTTGGTGAAGTAGTGAGTTGTCTTCTTGTACTGTCTACCTCATAGAGCCAGGTACACCCGGCTCATCGGGGATTGTTCTGTGCCAGGCGTGTAATCTTTTGTATTCCATGGATTTTAGGTCTTCCCATTTTCTGTACGGTAACAGTTGAAATTTCTCATTGTTAAACTACATATTGTTGTCTTCCGCCCACTTGTAGATTCTGTTCATGTCTCTTTGCAGAGATCCTATATCGTATAGGTTTCTTATTTTCCTACTGATCTTTGTGTCATCGGCAATGTTACTGTGCTCTGTCTGGTAACGTCCTCATCTATGTCAGTTAGCATGATTATGAAGATATTCCTTGTACTGTAACGATTTGCCGCCGCTCACTAAGGAAATTATATATCCATTTCTCTACGTTTCCTTTTATCCCCAAACATTTCAGTTTATGTCTTATGATTCCATGGTCACACTTGTCGAACGCGTGGGTAGTAGTTGTTGGAATGGGGACCGTCTTCAGATGTGTAGCGACCCATGGTTAGGATTCCATAACCAATATAACTTTACCAAATCTAAGCCATGTCCAAAATGGGGAAAGTTGAGGATTAAGCTGAGAGTAGTATGTGTGCAAATATATAATAATGCAAATTAATTGAAAGCACTGTCACAGCGTGCGAGTGGGCAATTCACTCATTCACCTTGAGATGTGAGCATTGAAAATAAATCTGCGGAGAGAATAAGCCAAATTGGATAAAGACACCACCATTATTCGTGAAGGTAACCAATCAGGACTTCATTACCCAAAGCATGGTCCCGTTATAGCGGTGTTACGGCAGCTGATTGGTACAAAAATTTAATAGACCCGCCCTTTTACACTGACAACCAATCAGCAAACTTACGATCCGCCTATTAGTCTTTTGGGGGCCGTGCTTGGGTATCATGCATATAAAACTGAGTATTTTCAGCTGGAACTCATAGCAGTTATTTTCACCAGTGAATAAACAAACACATTCCCTCTGTCACGAGTCAGTCACAACAACTTTACAGTTTACTGGCTTTATATGAAGATGAAGACACTGCCGCGGTGTCTACAATTAATCTTTTTAACGCAACCGATTGGGACGGATTATTTCCAATACAAACCATTGATGATATTTGCAATAACACTCCTTACGATCCGGTGCAAAGGATTACCGTTGAAATGTAAGTGTATAAATTTATGTACCTGTATCTCTATTTTTTGTGACCTATATATTTATTCGCGAACTTGTTATTTATTTTAGTGTTCCTGAGGATGTCATTAGGAGAAAGCTCTCGATCACTATTCTGTTTTTCGGTTATTTCATATATATATATATATATATATATGGAGGGCTGTAGTAATTTATTTTCATCTTACATTTTATTGTAAAATGCTTCATTAAATTGCAGGTATCCGCAATTTTTAATTATAGATTAGTTTACAATAGTAATCAATATTATAGTAAAATCCTGTTTTGATATTTCTATTCATCAAAAATCGTTGAATTTTTAAAACTTATAACAATCAAGATTCCTTTGAAAGTTTTAAATAATTTTAGAAATTCCATAATAAATTCATTTGAAATGCTGTTCAGCATTTTCTTGTAAAGGGTCACAAACTTCTCTGAGCGGTTCGAAGATATTTGATACTTCACATAGTAACTCTCTTCATATATATATATATCCTCTGCATGTTTTCATGAAAAACAATTGGGTCTTTATTAAAAAAGATTCAGAAAATGTATGAACTAATCAAATTAATTAAAAATTATCCTTTCTCCTTAAAGATCTGATGAAGATTTGACTCGTGTTATACAATCTTTTCATGATAATTTTGAAGAAACGCATGTCGTGGAACTGAATACGGAGGTAAAGTTTTACCGAGCAATCAATCCAGCGATTGCCTCATCATTAACGAAATAATGTAAACATTTTCTTTTTATGTTTCGGGTGAGGTTTTTTTCTTTTTCGTGTGTTTCGGGAAAGAAGAAGACGCAATGAATTTTCATCAATTTATGAAATGATAGAAATCATGTTTTATAAAATCGTACAATATTTTATAACCATCTTAAATTAGTTTCCATTACATTTTAAATAAGCTACATAATACACAAAAACTAATATTATTAGAGGCAATATTGATGCAATTATTCATTTTATGTATACGATCAAAACATACAACGAGTGCGCACATTTGGAAAACGGTTTTTTATCTGTCTGCACACCATTTTGTCGTTTCGTTGAGTGTGACACGGGTCGAATAATTTTTAAAAATATACAAATTCCTTACCACGTGACACGCATGAGAAATGAAAGGCAGTACATCCCGCAAGTATCACAAAATTATCCTTGTAGTAGGTAGGGATTCCATTCAATTTCGGGGATATGCAGCTGCTCGAAAAATCTCACAATAACAGAGTCACTTCAGTGATGAGTCCCGAGTGAATTAAAATAGTACATTCGGACCCTATTTTAAAAATAGGTTGCAAACCAATGAATCTCTTCACCACCAATAACATGTGTTCACAATAAGACCACCGCATTCTCTCGTAGTTGGCAATTTCAATGTTTCATTCTTCGCAAACACCGATAAATTTGGAACGTGTTATTCGTTCACTATTCATTACTCTCTGAAGTGTATTCGCGTCCATTTAAAAAGTCAACGCTCGTAACTCTGTCAACTTCTATTAGGGCTTGTGACTCGAGGTATACTAGTACACTAATAGGCACGTCTATCGGCTTGGCGAATTCCAATATGAATTCAGCCAGTGATGTTTCCACTCTGTTGTGGACTTAAGTATGCATTTACACTAGCCGATAAGTCAGGTGTGATGTCAAACGGATACAGGTTAAATTGATCGATGAATTGTTTCTGCGTTACCCCAATCCCGAGCTCATCAGAAGCACCTGCAATATGGGCGAGATTACTATATGCTCTCGCGCAAAGCGGGAACAGCGTCTGATGAATAATCCACATCCATAGCCCCGCCCAACGCAACGCCATTGAAGTCTAGAGTTACATTTTTAATGCCGAAATTCTCGAATTTAAAGGCACTCTTTTTATATTTTCCATTAACCGAAGCATGATCCTGCATTCCAATTAATACTCTTTTAGGTATAACTTCCAGGATGATGTATTTTATCTGTTTCGATGCCAACCCTACTGGCACCGTGTATAATTTGATCTGTACTCTGTTAATTGGGTATTTTACTGTGGCATGTAGTAAATTTTTCTCAATTTCTATTTGTTTCGGCGATCTTAATTTCACACGGCGTACGCGTAGGTATGTTTCCATAATATGAATGACGACGGGCTTTGCACCCTCTTCTTGATCAGCACCCAGATTTAAACAGCTCTCAGGATTCGTGCGGGTGAGCTTTATTTTCATATCCACCCTATTCACAAGCAACTTCTCCTGGAATGTGAAGGTCTGTATGCAGGCGTCCAAAACACTCGTATATCTTCTTTTTAGAATTTTTAAAATTGTCATTTATACTACTTTCGTCTTTAGCTTGATAACACTAAACAACAGCCAAAATGTATCTTCGATGAAACCATCATTTCTTTAGTAATTCGACGTCGCTGAATCCGAAAATGACCTTCATTTTGCATGATTGGTTCGCGTTTAGAAGATACACGGGTGCCCTGTTTTCATTATTTCCCAATTGAAATGAATATATTGAAGCATAACATATGCCAACACTGTAGAATGTGCTCGTTTGGCAACCTCGTTGTCTGACGCCATCTTGAGTACATCGTAAATCCCTTTAGCTCAGTTCTAGAGTGACGCTTGTTGTGGTGACACGTTATTTCACATTTTGACATAGTGCTTTTGTAGTGTTTCCTCGTAATTTGCACCTGTGGTTAGTTCATGACATATAGAGTGTAGTGCGTGTTAAAGCGTAATCTTGCGATCAGTTTCTCATTGACGTTATAAGCAAAATGCCACGTAAATGCGTTAATGACTCAAATAACTTTTGCTATATTTGCGGCAAAGTAACATTAAAATCGCAAAAGAAGACGTTAACACCTGCCATCAAGAAAGCGTACCACCTTTATTTTAAGTGCAAATTAGGAGATCAGGACAAAACGTGGGCGCCGCATATATGCTGCATTACATGTGCAACTACATTATTTGAGTGGTACAATGGGAAACCGAGGTCAATGGGCTTCGGCATCCCCGTCGTGTGGAGGGAACAAAGTAACCACGTGGATGACTGTTTATTCTGCATGGTTCCGCCATTACGTGGAATTAGTAAGAAGAAAAAATGGACCCTCAAGTATCCTAATGTTCCATCCGCCATTCGACCTGTGCCCCATAACGAAGACATACCTGTGCCCAATCCTCCTACCTTCTCAGACACCCTCGATTTGGATGACGAAGAGCATCCTGTAACGAGTACAGATGAAGACATTGCACATCCCACAACATCACAAGATACCGACTTTGTGCCCAGTGAACTGTCTACAGAACCGCATAAAATCACCCAACACGAACTGAATGACCTCATCAGAGATTTGGACTTACCGAAGTCTAAGGCAGAATTGCTCGCCTCACGCCTTCAACAGTGGCATCTTCTTCATGATGATGTCCAAATATCCATGTACCGCACTAGGCAATCCACGTTGGAGACTTTCTTCATCAAACATGGTGACTTCGTGGTGTGTACAGATGTTGTTGGTTCAATGAATGCTCTAAATATAACATACAGAGATGACGAATGGAGGTTGTTCATTGATGCCTCTAAGCTAAGCCTTAAGGCTGTACTACTTCATAACAAAAACGAAAAAGCTGCCATTCCAATTGGATATTCTGTCCACATGAAGGAGACATATGAAAATATGCAATATCTGCTTCACCACATAAACTACAACGCTCACAAATGGAGCATATGTGGTGATTTGAAAGTGGTCGGCATGTTACTTGGTCTCCAGCAGGGTTATACGAAGTACTGCTGCTTCCTTTGCGAGTGGGACAGCCGTGCTAGGTCACAGCATTATGAAAGGAAAGAATGGCCTCTAAGAGAACGTTTAGTGCCAGGTGTGAAAAACGTTTCGTGCGAGCCATTAGTAGAGCCAAACAAAATACTTCTACCACCGTTACATATTAAGTTAGGGCTTATGAAAAATTTTGTGAAGGCACTCAATAAGGATGGAAAGGCATTTAAGTATCTTTTCCAGAAGTTCCCTCGACTCAGTGAGGCAAAAATCAAGGAAGGCATATTTGTTGGTCCTCATATACGAAATCTGATGAAAGATGAACATTTCGAGACACTTTTGGAGGGGGCAGAAAAAGAAGCTTGGGTCTCGTTCAAGTCAGTGTCGCAAAATTTCCTTGGAAACAACAGAGCTCCAAATGCAGATGAATTGGTGGATAATATGTTGAAGGCGTACCAAAGAATGGGATGTAACATGTCTCTAAAAATTCATTTCCTCCATTCCCATTTCGACTTTTTCCCGGCAAACCTTGGTGAAGTAAGTGACGAACATGGGGAACGTTTTCATCAGCAGATTTCAGCTCTTGAGAAACGTTACCAGGGCAAGTGGAATTCATCTATGCTGGCTGATTTCTGCTGGTCAGTAATAAGAGACACTACACAGTCAGAGTACAAGAGACAGCCCAAGAGGAAACGACATTGAAGTGAGTGTGCTCCTTAAAATACATATATGTTGTGGGATAAATTTTTACCAGTACTTACACAATAATTACCATGATATCTTAAAAACGCGAACTAATTAAACAATTTCACTATCATTTTCAAATTTAGCATGCAAAAATACATAAGAATCGGCTACTTTCATTAAAGATACAAAAAATTCCTTAAAATTTGTTGACCAGTGTAATAGCCCTCGGCACTTAAAAAGGTATCCTTCGCTTCTTTGCAAAAGTTCAGCACATTTTCCAGATAGGGTCGTAGGTGATAGTACCCCGTTCCTGCCGATATGTTGACATGATTTAATTATACATCACACTGGTTGAATGTGGAGTGCAGAAAGTTTGTTTCAGGGTATGCAGCATATTTGTCATCGCAGTCAGTCCCATCAGAATGGGCTATACGTAGTTTAGCGTACATGTGACACAGCTTGGGTAAAAAATGTAAGGGCCTGAGCTGGGTATCACGAATTCTATTGGAGCACTTGAGGAACTAATTGTGTTTAATGGGTTAACTGTAATAAAGTCACTGTGCTCAATTGAAACTTGAGTTGGGGGCATGTCAAAGAGGGACAGCTCCGATTTACAACATTGTGAACTGCACGGATGGATGAAGCGTGCCATGACGAGTCAGAAATAGTAAGATCTCTCTCGACAAGTAGTAAACATTCATAGTATGATTCATGATATCAATGTCCTTAGCTTATATCAGTCAAAAAAATGGTCAACCATAGGCTTCATTCGTTTACAACACTTCCATATCCTTTTACGTTTAATGCCACGTGTTGGTAATCCTTTCTTCCGGACAGCCCTCTTCTTCCCACCACCACACATTTTTCTCTTTGCATCTTTGATGATTTCGTCCCGTGTACGCTTTAAGTGTTTTTTTAGAGCTTCTTTAGGTTTAGCCCCAGCCATTATGTCTTCTGCAGTGTTAAGACCTGATTGTAGCGCTTTCCTCCCGAGATGTCTGGCACCCCTCTTCAGCAAGGGAACAGCCGTACGTAGTATGGTTGAAAAAATGGATCCAAGTCCACTACCACGCTGGTATCTCACACCTCGATAGACTGTGAAAGGCTTTTTGTCCATTATAACTCAGTGCGTCGAAAGTGCAGCTTCACTGTTAAGCTCCCATCGCCGAATGGGAAATTTTTTCCCTCAATCCTTCTTATATATATTGAAATATTGGTTAATAGATTATCGCGACGTTCACATAATGGGGCCTGTCATATGTAATACTCATGCTCTTCCCTCTATGGTTGGGAATGTGAGCAATGCGCAGCTGCCGTGCCTGGGTATCCCCAACAAACTGGTGTTCCACTATATTGCTGTAAATATAGCACATGTCTGGGGGTGTATAGCCAGCAACCAGTTTCTTCAATTTCATCTGATACATTAGGCTGGACAAGTCATGTTGTACCTCGTGAAAGGTATCTCTTTCGAAGGCTGATCGATATTGTCCATAGGTTATAATTTTGAACAGCCCTTTGTTTTTAATATTTCTGTTAGCCTGTGATTTTAGGATTTGAGTATGTGCAGGGGTTTCTTTATTTACGATTTCGTATACTAAATCAGCCATAAGATTTGAGTTTTTTAAACTTACGTTTAAGTCTCACAACATCCTCAGCCGCACCATAACGGCCCAGACCGAGTGTTACTACTATACTGTAATACCGTGCATCCGCAATCCGGACGATACGTATGGTTTCATCCCGAGTTACCCCGGCTTTTCATACTCATCAAGGTCTCCAAGAACCGTAAAAATGGGTTCTTTATAATCAATATTTAAAAAGGGGGTGTCCAACTGAATTTCGCTTATCCCCACCTCATACAAATCACGACCCAATTCAATGGGTCCATGGAGTTCTGTTACAAAGTTGTCTAGTGTGTTGTTCGGACGTACAGACAGGGACGAAGAGGACGGTAGTGTGACGTGGAAATGGTTAGGCGCCATGTTGCATACTATTTAAGCTTCATTATTGCATTAGCTCTCTTTCCTGAGCCTTTGCTTCATAAAATTTGTCCAATTTTAAACACATTTTTTCCTACATTAAATGTCACTTTCTGCAACTCCTCGCGGTAAAAGCCTCCTGCGATTTCTTCTCCATTCAAATCTTCAACGTAACACAACATTATCTCGCCTTTAGGTCTCATATCCCTAACTTTAAAAATCTCACGTGTCCAACCTTGCTCAAATTCCTTTGCGAATTTGTTTCCTGAGCGCGACAGCCATACATAATCATTGATTTTGAAACGTGCAGAGTGTGGCGGTGTTCTACGAACATCTCTTCTCACATCAGACTCTGTGCGCGTACCTCTTTTTAAAATCTCGTTAAGTGTTGTCCCAATCGTGCGATGGTGTGAGCGGTTGTATAACGAGGACAATGTTTCCAGAATGTTTATATATCTGTATGTTTTTATGTGTAAAATAGCGTTGCATGCGTTCCTTTATGGTACGTTGAACTCTTTCAGCTAAAGAGGTCTTATGTATAGAATTCCTAGTGTAGTAACTGATATTAAACTCTGTCAGCATGTTCTAAAAAGCGCTGCCTATAAATTCTTTCCCAATATCCGTACAAAAATAGCCAGGAACCCTGTTTTCTTTCAACATCAACGTTTTGGTGGCCTTAGCAACTGTTTCAGGCGATTTATTTTTCAGGGGAATTAGCCACAGATATCTAGAGAATACATCTATTATGAGTAGGATGTAGCGTTATCCATCATTATACACTGAATGTCTCTGCATGTCTGTTAAATCTGCTTGCCAAATAGAGTCTATCGATGCCGCTGTTGTCTTGGCTGATTTAAACCTTTTTCTCACAGGTTTATGAAGTGTGTAAGAGTCCTGCTCCCGCAAAAACCTCTCAACATCTTTTTTCCCTACTCAATCATTGTAAACACTTCTGTACAGTCTATCTACACCACCGTTGGAGGCTGGGCTAAAAATGTCATAATAACGTCTTCTTAATATGTTAGCCATTTGCGTATTTTAGAGGCACGTGGATAGGGTTGACCGTTGTTATTTACCCTCTTCTTTCTCCTCTTCAGAGGTGTTACAGCTGGGGGTTATGGCTAGGCTGACCATATTTCCTTGAGACAAAAACGGGACATTGGGATGGCAAAAAGGGACGGGGGTTATGTAATATTCTGTATTCATGAAAAAGTAAGTACATAAACCGGGACAAAATTGACATTTTTATTAAAACGACGGGTCGGCCAGGAAATATAAAACAAACGGTACTGTCCCGTTCAAAACGGTACGTATGGTCAGCCTAGTTATGGCGTTCTCAATTGTGGCCACATGCGATGCATGTTCCAAGTCTTTTATCCTGTTCAGATTTCCTATCATTGTTTTGGGGACATTTACTTGTTGTAGTCTTGCTTTAATATGCTTCCATCCTGATGGTGAGGGCCTATCTCACTTTCTCACCAGATCATGGACGATGTCTACGATATTCGATCCCTGTACCTTTGCTCCTTCCACAATGATCTGACCTGTATCGGTCCATTGTATATTGGGATCTTCATTCAATAGATTATAAAGACAAACCTTTATTCCTCAATGAATGTGGGAGAGTGCTTTTTAATACATGCTCGATATGTTGTGGAGCCGACCCATTATTCTTTGGTTGGTGTGCTCTATCATCGGACACATGTCCTATGTCGCCATGCTCATCTTTTGCTGTGCTCTGCCAAATAACCACGGGGATATCTTTCGGGTTCTTATAATTTTCGTACCATTGAAGAAATTTCTGCAAAGCTTCTTGGTATAATATTCTTTTCTCATCAGATGTTTTTTCACTGTTTAATAGGGCTAACAATTCTCCTTCCATTCTTTTAAGCCTGCTTTTACGGGGTTCTAGAACCGTGTCCGGACTCTTTGAACTTTGCAGTGAAGCATACACCTCGTGTGGAATCACTACTACTTTCTTTATATTAATCTAGTCAGTAAAGGCCCCCAAAACTGAAAATAAGATGGGGAGGAATGATCCTCCTCTTTGTACAATAATTCGTTTTTTCTTCTCCACAGTTTGACTTCTACGAGCGAGTGTACGTATTATGTTCTTGTAACGGCGTAGGGAAGCCTTCTGAGGGGGTTTCATTGATACATTGCGATTTATAACGTTAATATAGATTTTACAGATGCATTTTAAAATGTCGGAGTCGATATTTTTAACAAACATCTGTTGCATTGCCCGGGGCAGTCGATGATAGATTTTTATTAATTCATGGTATTTCTTTAGCCTCTGTCATTCTGGGATATACACGGTTTCAGGCTCTTTCGAAAATATATTCGTTCTTAGAAGCATCCTAAACGTGTTTCGCGGGTGAAGGTCACAAAGCAAATATCCGGAACGCTGACTTGTAGCTTCTTTATAAACTTCCAAAAACTCATTACGCTGATTCTGGAACATTTGATTGGCTAATACCCCAATTTGTGACTCATCTCTACGTTGCGCGAATAAGACTAGATATTGTGTATTTAACGACACATCGCGCATGTATCTATTTTTGAAAAATAGATTCTGATTGATGGCACATTCACAGAAACTACCCAACCTTTTCATGGTAAGATGACGGGAGAACAGTGTAAATGTCTCGGCAAACGTTTTGTCCATGTCCAACATGAGATAGTCACTTATAATGACTGTATGTTCATTTCCCTTTAACGAATTAACGTCATTTCCACCTTTGGGGAACAAAATATCATCTTGGTACTCGTTGAACACTGATTGATACGTCGAATAGCACCATATAACTTTATGCACAAATTTTGAGAACATCTCTCCCTTTTCTTTAATGATTTTAAGCATAAACACCGTTTTACCTGTAGAACCAGATATAATACATGTGGATGGGCTCATGAACCTGAATTTTTCTACAGAATCCATCTCTAACACGTCACACTCCTAAGTGGGTCATTTAGAAAATATAATAAAAATTTAAGTGGTGTTCCTTATATTCTACAGTCTTGCTTTTCCTCTTCTTCCAGAGAACCATGAATGACGATGAGGTACAGCATCATATCCCCATCATCGATATTACAGACGACCCCGATGACAGTGTAGTTGTTGTCACAGACTCCACCCCCGCTAACGAGCCCACACCAGCGATACCTGTAACACGCGACAATTCAAAGCGGAGGAATGATGAAGATTCTTCCACGTCAGATATAAAGCTTGCCAGGATTGCGCGGGTTGTTAGACCCCCAGTAATAGAGCCCCAACCCTCTACGTCTTACGAAACAAACCACACACTAGTACCTTCCTCAAATAAAAATGTACCCCCTTATTCCTGCTCAATTCGGGATATATTCTCCACAGCAGCAGCAGCAGCTTCTCGTGCTGTAGAGGATGGTATAACATTGGTGTTGGTGCGCACCGCCACCTCCAACCCAGCCCTGACAAGAAATCCGTATATAGTCAGGGTTGATCCTGGCTTCATGTATAGCAATGGTGTTGAACACAGACTACGGCGCGTAGTTGAACGTATTGTGGAGTTTGCCCTTCAACGACGGAGATGTAGATGATTTTTGGGTAGTAATACCATTCAGTTGAAGATATAGAGTATACTGTACAGTATATTAGGCCAGATAATGCAGACCTCTCAAAGTAGTACAGCCTTCAATATGGACAACTTCACGGTTGATACTGACCGTGTGTTCCGTGTTGCGGGTCATAGTGCCACACCATATACTGTTAACTTCAATTCTCAGGCTATTATAGCTGCTTTATAACACTAGTCTTGGCCCGTATGTTTACTCTACTAAATACATGGAAGCAAAGAATTTAGTTGCCTACGGTTGTCCAGCGTGCCCGTAAACTGGCTGTGGACTGTAAACTTGAGTTTCATTGTAATATGGGTCCTGAAGAGCTGAGTAGGATAGAACAGGAAATGAATGTTCGTTTCGTTGTATTTGGAATTGATGAACGTCGTAGGAGTGTTTGTTTTTAAAAGCAGTGTGAGAGATCGTACAAGACCCCTACTTATTTTAGGATTGTCAGGTTCAACGTATCTCCCCATCCGCAATATAAGGACTCTTTACGCGAGTTATGATAAAAGTCGAAAATACGGAAGGCATCATAATTTGTCTAAGGGGTTTGTCGAGTTTGCGGATGATATAGTGAAACATTGTAAGGATTGCCACATGTTATGTGCGCAGTGTAAAAGCTCCAAATGTGAAAGCCGTGTGGCTGAAGCTGAGAAGAGGGATTGTGATGCATGCAGACGCACATTTTTCAATAATAACTGTTTTGAGCTCCATAAGTCAATTGTCACGTGCAGGATAATGAGAATCTATGAGTGTGGTACATTTCATATGATGGATAACGGGGGAAATTTCAAGCATAAATGTGATGAAATTCACTGTTCTAAGGGGTTCCAAAAAACCTTAGTGTCGCCATTTGCAGCTTACATGTTTACTTATATCGAAATAGTTTTTAGTGATTATAAAAATATATAAAATTCTTTATTTATTGCAAGTATTAAAATTACTCTAGCTGATAAAGTGATAATATAATGGCTTCGCAATTAATTGGTAATTCGGAGAGGCAACGTGTGATAGATCGCATACGAGCAATAACATTTCGGGAAGCTCGTGATGCTGGAGCCACCTTTATAACACGTTCATGGGTTGCCAAAGAGTTGCGAAGAAGTGAGGACTTCATCAAAAGAAATTGGAATAAAACTTTGGATGAATGTGAAATGGATACAACCAAATCTGGGCGCCCAAATTTGCCACTCTCTCAGGAAACAAAGGACATCATTGAAAGCAGTCACGTAAGCGGAAAAACAGCTGTGCTAAACTTTCTAGAGAGATCGAAGTGTTGAGAGGAAAGATCGTTTGTGGTGAGATCATTCGACTGTACCGTCATAGGCAAGGTTTAAAGCCTTGGCATGAACTTCCAAAGCCAAGAAAAACTCAACTTAACATCGATGACAGAATGTGGTTTGCCCATTATCTTGAAGATTGGGATGTGGATGATTTCATGCATTTAGCTGTCTCCGATGAATTTTTTGTTTAGTAACACGTCGGCCTAACTACCAAAATGATCGAGTGTGGGCCACAACACCAGATGAAATCGATGACAATGAACATTATCGCGAATTATTAAAGAGTCCAGACTGTGTTGGTGTGTTTGTTTTGTTCACTGTAAAGAAGCTCATGTGGGTGCTGAAGCCAAATGGTCAGAGTTGGGATGGACAGTATTTTCGTGATATTATTCTATCCCAGCATGTCATTCCTTTTCTAAGAAACCCAAACAATGTTATGGATGTCGATCAGGTCACACTTCTGCACGATAAGGCCCCCTGCTTTAAGGCATTAGCATTCAACAGTTGTTGCGGAACCATGAGATCGATTTCTTTGGAAATGAAGAATGGCCAGGAAATTCTCCTGACCTGAATGTCTGTGAACACATTGGATCAGTTATAAAGGACAAGGTTGAATGTCTCTTGTTTCAAGAACTTGCAGCAAATCGATTTTCGAATGATACAATGACGCAACACATTGAAACTGTATTAGCAAATTTGTGTAACGATCAAGATCTATTCACGTCACTTTTGGCAAGCTACCAAACGCGAATTCAGGCTGTCTTGGAAGCCAATGGCGGGAACACCAAGTTTTAATTGTTTCTCATTAAATGCAGGATTAAATTCTCTTTTGTAAAGTATGTTTAGTTTTACTGTACCTCTAATGGTTTAGGCCATGGGCGGGGGGGGGGCTAAGGTTTATTGGAGCCCCGTACATGGCATGAAAAATATAAGGCGGTTCGGGTAAAACATGTATGTTATATGAAAGACGTTAAGTCTAAAAATAGACCTTGTATAACTGCGTACTACGATATAGAAACATATATGATTGCTGAAACCAAAGAGGTTATCCCACATTTACTTGTAAGCCAGACTATCTGTGATGAGTGCATGGAGGTCGAGTGTAATTAGTGTCACAAATGTGGTAAACGGACAAACGTTTTTAAAACTATTGCAGACGATAGTACCGTGAACGCTTAGTGTCCTATATTGTCAAGTTAGCGGACAAGTTAAAAAAAATGACTGTATATTCTTGCCCATAACGGGGAAAAATTTTACACACAGTTCCTTTTTAAGGAGCTGCTTGAGCACGAGTCATCTGAGATAATTACAGGTGATCCCTTGAAAGGAGGAAACAAACCTATACAGATGCAAGGTAATGGGCGTAACCGCCGAATTTTCAAAAGGATATTTCCCTTACACATTCCTCACTAGCGAAACTTTAAATTACGTAAGACTACCTCCACCCAAACATTACTTTAACTATGAATGTACGAGTACAGGTGAACGTGAAGATTTTGACCGCTACTACAACAGTTTTAATGAATCTAATCCTTACAATATACTGATGAATGTGAGCGTTATTGCGTGAGTGATGTGCGCGTAGTTAGAGTATGTTTCCACGCCTTTAGAAGGATATACATAGACCGTTTCAATTGCGATCCTTTGCAAGTCGCAACCACCATCGCCTCATTGTGCTTTACGGTGTTCAAGAACAATTTTATGCCTAAAAATACTTTAGCCATCATTCACAGAAACAATCCTCGCAGTTATGGGCACAAGGCTATTTACTGGCTTATACACAGCAACAGACAGGTGTATACATAAAGCATGCCCCCAACACGAGGGATGCACCATTAATGTTAATGATCGTGTTTTTTGGGTTGATGGTCTAAGCGAAAACCGTGCCATTGGTACTCCTTTAACGGTTGCTGGTTGCACGGATGCCCCCGTCCTGAATGTGGAATCGTAGGAAATATCCAAGGTAGATCTCCTGGCGACAGTCTTGCATGGACCCGCACCTGCCATCAGCTTATAGGCACCCATTTCACTTAAGGTCTTGTGGGAGCATGAGTATGATGCACCGATGGAAACAGATGGACAGTACCTTGAAGAAATGAACACGATCAGACGTTAAATGGTGTTGGATCCTCTCCCCCCCCTGTATGAGTGATAAATGATCACGTGACTCCTGCTACTATCTGGGCATATATCTACCCTGCGTGCTCAGTTGACAGCTACAAGCCCTGGATCTCAGACGTGTATTTGAAGAAATTCCACGTAGACGAAAAATAGTAATGGCTACCTTTAATATTGCGTGTTCGACGTTTATGAAGTGGTATTCGGCAAAGTGTGAAGATGTAGTAGATACTCAAAGACTCGTATTCCACCCTCCTTTTAAGGCTACATTGAACCGTGCGAAGCTTGAGGATCAAGAGGTACAAATACTCTACGCTATTCTGGCGAGAGCATTGCAGGATTTCGTGGTAAAAGCGATGTATTGAACTATGTTGTAGGACCAAACTTTATAAAACCGTACATATACCGAGAAGTGGAAGAAACGACACGTGCAGAAGAGAAGCAACGGTTATGATTAGTGAGTCTTGTTGATGAGTGGTGTAACAAGCGATATTATATCATGTTGCATCATATCGAATACGCGTACCCTGCGGCTGAGAATGTAAATCTTGTCATAATGGAGAATCTGAAGTATTCTTACCACTACATTAGTATATACCATGACGAGATTTCTAGTAAGTTGTGGCTAAAGGCCTGCGTGAGTTTTTAATAGAATTTAGAGATGAGTATTTTCTGCTAGCAAAAAGGAAAAATATGGGCATATGTTTCTCTCAAATAGTGCGCCGGAGTGTGAATAAAATGTATTTAGTTCGTGAAAATTCCCCTGAACGAAAATGTCTGGTGCGCATTCTGGGGAGTGGACGTGATAAAACATTAAAACCGGTATTGCTTCATGTATCGCAGATGGAAAGTTTCTCAAAACACCTACCCAGTATAATGGGATACAAGTATTCACATGAATCTTTCACGTTGGAACAAACGCCGTACACGATTCATCAGCGTGTGGTGTGACTCACTCCTCCACACCTCCCGTCGAGCCGATCCGCACACCTGTTGCTCATAGTCATCTCAGAGGTTGAACCGACTGGATGTGCGCTCCTCACAATAGAATACGATGGAGCTTCCTTTGAGCAACATTCTCAATGCCGTGTATGATGTGTCCGTGACGAAGTCATTGCGCATGTTCAGGTGTAAAACAGGTGCCATTAACTATGTACTGGAAACGACTTGTAGACAAACTCTGGTAAACGGAATGTTGTTTATTTAAGTGTTGAGGAGATGAATAGTCATCGTGGTAGTTGAGAAGTGGAGCGAGGATCGTTATAAAATACCTGCAGGTATAGGCACAAGAAGAGAAGAGATTAGTGATACCCCCTCATATGCCATTGTTTGTACGTTGTGTATAAATAACGATCAGCCATGCATTGATATACGATTGATGTGGAAGAATGCTCATGATAATAACGTTATTGTCCCTACACGAAACCGTTTCATCTTCGACAGAATGTTTGAAATCGTCGGTTTCCACAAGCTGAATCCTATATTAGACGCGCTTGTTACGGATATGATTTATGTTGACACGGTTCTTGAATACGCATACACAGCTCTGCTCGACGGGTTTATCGAATGTAGGAATGAACAAGGTGAGAATGGTCTCGAGCTGGATGCTTACTTAAAAGATTTAGACTCTTCGAAATATCATGAACTTTGGTATAAAGGACTTGAGCGGTACAGGGCTGAGCTCACCTACACCGTTCACCCTGAAGGACCATTTCTTTATATAATGAGCAGCTGTCGTTACGACTTAGAAGATTATTTCAACTGCCGCTATGAATTGTGAAGTAGAGTTCACGATTGAAAAGCTCGTATCGGTAAGAATAAACCCTCGATTGGAAAGGTGTTTAAAACGTGTATTTAATAATGATGTTGTGGCTAACGATGACCTCTTTGTATGTGCTTATGAATGTATTCTGTCCCATTTAAAGTTAACTTGCCAATCGAATGTAAAGTGGGCACAAAAGTAGTATTGAACGAAATGAAGGCCCTTTCCATCGAGTATAGGCATCCCTATAACTTGAGCGGTGAAATATTAAATCGTATTTATTTCATAATGCAAAGTAAAGTATATGTATTCTGAGGGTTTTGCAGTATATTTATTTTCTATATATTTAACTATTTATTATAAATGTGAATATATAGATTTCTCCTGTACTATTATTTTGATGATTATATTCCATCGTTTAAAACTGTGTATTATATTATTATTTATTTTATTTTTTGATTATATATATATTCTTCTTTCGCGTATTTTTTCCTCGTATGAATACGGCTCCTTGCTCCCTCCTTTCATGTTTACTGTGCATATTGATGGCTTCATTACTTCATTTAATCAGGCAAATGTGTAGTACAGACATCATGAGGATAAATAACTGGGTCTATGTCGGTGATATGGTACTAATAAACCCGTTTGTTGGGGTTTGGATTATCTTCTGAAAATGTGCGGATTATATTTGCAGAACCATATTAATTTTAATGTTTCAAAAACTAAAAACTGAGGTTATGCAGTTCCATCCCAAAAGCTCAAAAACCGACAACTGATAATATTTTTAAAATAAAAGGTGCAGTTATGAGAATTTAAGTATTTTGGTCAAATTAGCTTCAACTACTCGAGTGGTGACTCAAACGTAAGGAAACAATATTGAAACTTCTGAGCTGAAGCAAACAGGATTACAAGGAACTTCAGATTCTCTACAAACAAAGCTAAATAATTTCTTTTCCGACTTTCTGCACTAATTATTATGGGGAGCAACTTTCGACTAAGTAGACTGCTGCATTGGTTACCTCTAAGATGCACAGCTTCGGAAATGTTTGGTAACCACAATGTCTCAAGCCTTCCATAAATAACTAGACCTATTTGCCTGTATCTCCAATTAACATCACTACTGTTATTTCCATAACTTGTATTTAGTTTTTTAATCTTTTTGCTTTTAATTTTCATTATTACTTTATTAATACTTTTTATTATTCATTTTTATTATTAATTTTTATTATTACTATCTGTAATACGGAAGATATTTTTCCGCCAATAAAACTTTCATTTTTATTTTCATTTTTAGTCGAGATTCAACCATTCCCTTCCATTTGTAATGACTAACAATTGTGGCAATAATTGGCTAATTTTGTGGTATATTCAAGTCGTTAGATTATTTCTAATTGATTTCCACGCATGATTACGCAAATCGATTACTTTATAAGCTTCGTAATGTATTACAAGAGGTCGATCAGCACGAAAAATAAATGCAAGGTTTCTTTACAGGAAGATCTATCAATAGAAATACAGTTAGGTGAATGATTCCATTCTTCTTCATAACTATTGTATAGTAACACTGGGATGAAAGGTACACAACCATATGGTAATAAAGAAAAATATTAAGGATCTTGTAAATATAATGATATTAATAATCAAAATTGCGCGTTATTGCAAAAATTTATTGTACTTGGCCACTATTTTAACTAACACGATTTAACCTAACCAATTGTCAAGGGCATACAGTTGACCTAACCAGGCCTTCAATGGCGGACATCGGAATAACATTGAAGGCTCGATTAGTATTTCAAAACCTCTCTATTGAAAATTCAAATTCAAATGTGTTCAAATGTTCATTTAAAGAGTGTTTCTCACTTATTTGAAAGACCTGTGGATGTACGAGTATGTATGTTTTAGCAGATTTATTTAGTTAAATAAAGGTTTCCAATCTTATTGTGATGTTTATTTCTATGAATTCATGACAGAAGTCATTTTAGCTATTTCACGAAATGACCAAGGTGGAATTTCAGCCACTTCGCCTAATGGCTGAAGATTTTAGTCATTTCGCGAAATGACCAAGTGAAACAGCCATTTCGAGAAATGACAAAGTTTCAGCCATTACGCGAAATGGCTGGTTACACACTTTGATTAACATATATGTATATATATATATATATATATGTGTGTGTGTACACCCCAACTGTGTCCACCTTGTCGGGGTGGATGTGCTCCCGTGTTGACCCAGTGGGCTACGTCGGCGGGGGCTTAGCCCCCGGAAGGGTCACCCATGTCGGACAGGCTACTGGGGAGACGGGTTAAGTGCCACTAAAGTCTTTGACACCCAGTACGGGTCTCCAGTGCTGTGCTCCGGAGGTGACGCTCTTAGGGCGTCACTGTGTTGGATGGTTGGGTGTCCGGGCCGTTGGGATTGGGGGTCTGGGGTCTTTGCGCCGTTTTGGGGGCAAACTTTCGCATCACGGGGCCCCTTTTTTAAACCGACGATATCCCCCCTGGGGTTTGCGCTCGGCCTCCCTTTCTCATAGGTAGGCAGTTTCTCGCGACCGCTGGGTCCGTGTTCTACAAAATCAATAACGTATGGAAACTATTACTTCTTGTCCTAGAACTCGGGTGGTGGGCAACCAGGCCCCCGAGTCCTCTACCACGGGAAGACCACGTCTTGAGGAGGTCGCCCCTCCAGCAGCGAAACACTTGCACTCTCCTCTTCCGTAACCGACCGCAGTCTGTACCTTGAACATGCCCTTGGACATACACCCTCTGGAGCAGGGTTCTTGTCCCAGCCCAACTCAACTCAGCCGCCTTCGGGCAAGTCAGGTTCTGCCCAAGACTTGCCTTCAAAACCCGGCTTCTTACTCTCCTCGTATGCCCCCCTCACCCGCCGTCGGCCCGCCTCCCAAGGAGAGAGCCCCGCGGCGGACGAGGAAGTCGGCATTCACGTCCATCCTATCGACCATTGGATATCCCAGTCCACTTCGATTCTACAGTCTCCCTATCCCTTTCAAGTATCCAAAAATTTCTAGTGATCCGGCCTGGGTCCCTTCCGACTAACTCTAAACGGACGTTTCAGGCGATCCGAGCCCTTAGCAACTCCAGCCGCTATGATGTGCGACGACAGAGGGATGGCTCCCTCCTCATAAAATCACGCTCAGACGCAGAAACGAAAGCCCTACTCTCCCTCACTGAGGTCCTTGGATGCTCGGTGTCCGTCTCCCACACCCTCGCCTGAACCAGAGTTAGGGAACTATTTACGCCACCCGCCTATTATCGATCACAGTGAACGAGCTCTTGGAGGACCTCGCACCCCAGGGTGTCACTAAGATCCATCGCTTCACATCCCGACAGGGAGGCACCCCCTCCCCCACCCGCGCCTACTTCTTACCTTCAATACCTTAGTCCCTCCCGACCGTATTGTATGGGGTATGGGAGACCGCACGTCATGCGAGTTTACTGTCCGCCCATACATCCCAGACCCAACCCGATGCTTTAAATGCAAAACGTTTGGACACGTTAGCTCAGTTTGCCGGCAGCCGCACCAACTGTGTTCATTGAGGACAAATCGCTCACCCAGACAAGTGCCCCAACACACCCAAATGCTCCAATTGTGAAGGCGCACACCCTCTTTATCCCGCGAATGCCTGTTCTTCAGGTTCGAGGAGGAGGTCGGAGACCTGCAGGTAGCGGACTCCCTTAGCCTCCGAGAGACGCGAGATTGGGTGCGGAGTCGGGAGGTGAGGTAACTTACGCCGCTGCCCTCAGCTCTGTTCTCTCAGCACACCGCCCTGGCCTGCCGCTCAAACCCCCCTTGACCACTGCTCCCCATCCCTCCCAAAGGGAAAAGGGAGTCCTCGCAAGACCCGACGACCTCCTGTCCCCCAACCATACCTTCTCTTCACGCACCTCACCTGCCACAGATTCCCCAGGAGTCTGGGTCCAAGACACCCAGGCCCCATCCACCTCGAACCCTGCCCTCCCAGCACTCTCTCCACACGTCCGAACCTACCGCCCGGAGCAAGCCGACGAGGCGAAGACGCCGGAGCGAGTCCCCAGACCCTCCGGCCTTTCAACATGTCTCTCCCTCTTCCCCTAGATCTAAGACGACGGCTCGGACCCTCACACCGCCCACTTCGTCTAAAAAGACCATATCACCCCACCGCAGAAATCCCACCACTCTACCCCCACAGACTCTGATAATTAATAGTTGCCGAATTACATGACCCGCCCCTCACACAACGAGATCCAATCTGGACAACATCCTCTCCCCAGACGGTCGAGTCGATGCGGCTCTGGCGCAGCTACATGGTGAGGCCGAGGGGAACTCGGCCGCATCCATAAGTCTTATGGATCTGCCCTTGTCTCCTGGTGCCATTTTTTCTACCCCTCCACGAGAACACTCTGGTTCATCTCCTTCCACTCCAACAGTCCCTTCCCCCCCAACATCCTCGACCCCTTCCCTGTTAGCCACCCTGAGCACGTCCTCCCTTCCGCCAGACAGGCGGAGAGGTGCCACTTTTGAAAATAAAGCGCCCCCTCCTGGCCCGAACATAGAAGCCCACGAAGAAACTTCTCACCGTCTGAGCCCACGATGTTTTTCTAGCTGGCGTGATCCATGCCTCCGGTATCGCTCGGTCGACTGGCCGACCGATTCCTTCTCTGGTGAACGGCGGATAGCCAGCCATACTCCTGACCCATCCTTTGCCTTCGCGAACCCCAGCTTTCCCTTCACACTCCAACCTCCTAGCACCTACACCTTTACCCATCCCCCATCATCAAATAATGGATCCCCCGAAAACTACAATAGTGCACTGGAACATAACAAACAAAGGACATGACGCAATCATCAGCACGTGCTATTTCCAAAATATTCCGTTACCTATTGGGGAAGTGAAAAATACCTATTGGGGGATTTTTCGCTTCCCCAATAGGTAACGGAATATTTTGGAAAGAGCAAGTACTGATGATTGCGTCATGTCCTTTGTTTCCTTAGACTACTGCATTCTTGCCACTTAATTGTCTGTTTTAATTAAATAAATACATTTCTAATAAATGTTATCATTTTATGTGTACACGGTAACTGCATAATTTCTTTTATATAGTTTTTATGAATTCGATAATTTAGTAGCCTTTAGATTAAGTTATCTCTTGGGGAAGTTTTAGAGTGTTTTTATTGTGTTTAGATTGAGTTGCCTATTGGGGAAGTTTTACGCTTGTGTATTTAACTCATTTATTTTGTAAATTCTGTCTATTTCTCTCTTGTCCCTGAAGATGTGAATATATCACGAAAGCGCTCGGACTTCGTGTTTCCTTTTCCTTTTCCCTGTGGTTCTTTGCTTATATATATATATATATAGGGTTGACGAAAGTAAATAGACATCAGTATGATTGTTCTCAAGGACAGATAGCGAAGCTCATCAATGGAATGCCAGAGAATGGGTCAGTTTTACATAATGTAAAGGGGAAAGCAATACAATTGTAAACATATTGATTCAATAAATCTTATTATTTATCGACTTTTATTATCAAACAAAAATATTATGAAAGAACCGAAGATGTCTATATACTTTTGTCAACTATAATTTTAGAAAGTATTTTATATTTCGTGAAGGAAAATTTATTTTCAACCCAACCGCGATATATTTACCTTAAAATTCAAAATTCCTATTGTTTGAGAGTAAATACTTAACTGAAAATTAAGCAATAATTTAATCCATAAATTTTTGGCGCATTTGCATTTTAATGAACGCATCCCAAAAATATAAATATGTGCAGTGTAATTTTTACAGCTTAAAAATCTTCACAAGATTATTAACTTCACAAACGCAATATTTAAAAATAATCGAGTTTATGTTCTAAAAAAAGACTACTCAACCATCCCAGAAACAAAGTTATATATATATATATATATATATATATAAATATATATATATATATGCGAAGTTAAGCGATATTGGGTCTGGGTAGTAGTTAGATGGGAGACCGTCCTCCGCGCCCAGATTATGTAGCGACCCGTGGTTGGGATCCCACGTGAAGCTGTAGGTCCCCTCCGTCATATGACCTTAGATGTTGCGAAGGAGGTTAAAACAACTCAATAAAAAAAAAAAATATATATATATAAATAAAAATTATAATAGCTTTATTGGCAGCAATAAACTAAATCAAACAATAGCAAGTTCCGATGTGACCGCTTCTGTGGCTTTCGATTGCCTTAGGCAATTCAACTGTCTTTATTGTGCGTTTCTGCATCTTTCCTTCTCGTTCAAAATAATAAGGCGAAAAATAAATATTATTCCCATAGAATATTTATAATGTTTATCGTCAATTTTTTGCGTTTAAAGTGTGTATTATTATATATGCTTGTATCTTTATTTTCTTTGTCTTTTTTTTTATTCAATCCCTGTTATTGGATTAATGTACAATATAAAGTTGTTTGCTTGCTTGCTTGCCTTCACTTTCGATTACAAGAAGTTTGAAAAAAGTAAATAGACACTTTCGGTTTGGTTTTAGAGTAAAACACTGTACTGACATGTGCTTTTATATGTTAACGGGAACCGTTCTAAAGTACAAGATGTCAAGTAGCAATGTTTTTGAACCACGTTAGACCTACAGTTTAGACGAGAAATCTGAAACATGTTACGGATTCCATCATTAAATTTTTATTTTATTCGTGTTGCAAAATAGTATACGTATCTTTTGAACATATTTAGTTGGTATTTTAACATATATATATATATATATATATATATATATATATATATATATATATATATCGTTTAAAGTGTGTATTATTATTTTTGCTTGAATATTTATTTTCTGTCATTTGTTTTTCATTCAATGTCTGTTATTGGATTAATGTACAATATAAAGAGTCCTGTGTATTAGTTGTTTGCTTGCCTGCTTGCCTTCGTGCTGCTTCTGCAATAAATAATTCGACATTGTTTTTTTGCTTCTCTGCTTTCCTGATTCCTCTTCTTTGCATTTACTTTGATTTCGGGGAATTTTCTTTATAAAAAAATATAGAATAATGTGTGTATAGATTACTCCTGTAAAATTATTTAAGAATATATATATATATATATATATATATATATATATATATATATATATACACATATATATTTAAAGTGTGTATTATTATTTTTGCTTGTATATTTATTTTCTGTCATTTGTTTTTCATTCAGTGTCTGTTATTGGATTAATGTACAATATAAAGAGCCCTGTGTATTTGTTTTAGCGTAAATTTTAATATTGGTGTTTTATTTAATTCCTTTGCTAAGGCAGTGGCAACCCCTCTAAGCATTGCGATCATCTCTCTCTTGCCTTTAATATATAAATAAATTAAATAACTGGTAACCGTTCCAGAAATAAAAATTAAAATAAATAGTGGTGTCTGGCAACTCATCTATAGATAAATAAATAATTAAAATGGTATGTGGCTAGTCATGTATATATAAATAAATAATTAAAATAGTGGTATCTGGCAACCCTCCATATATAAATAAATAAAATAAATAGTGGTAGCTGGCAACTCCCGACCTCTATATAACAGATGCTGGTCCCCTGAATTAGCATAATGCGTCTGGATGCAGCTAGGCGAACATATCTCTCTTTCTCTCCCCCTTTCTTGGGATAGGATACCCCTTTGGGTGGTGAGGCCGACCCAACTTCTCCCCCAAAGACTCTCCTCCTCCTTTCTCTCGCTTAGGTAGGTATAGCTCTTTCGGGGTGAGGACGTCCCACCTTCTCCCCAAAGCTCTCCCCCTTCATGCAACTTGGTGGGTACCTACCCCCTTGTTGCATACCCCCTTGGTGCATGACCCCCTCCCCCTTTGCAACATTCCCCACCCCTCTTTTGTTGCAAACCCCATTTTGTAACACCCCTCCCACTTTTCAATATTGGTCAGCATTTGCAACATTGCAATTGCACCCTCCCTTTTTGCGCCCATACTACTCATTTGTAATTTCTCTCGCTCTTTCTCCCATCTAACTAAGAACCTCTTCAACAACTTTACTTTCTCTTCTTTTCCGACGGCTGAGTTACCGTCTTTTCTCCTGACAAAGCTTCTTGCTTTCCAAAGTTTTTTAATATCTCCTTAATAGGAAGATTAAACACCTCGCTTTTCACAATCTTCTTTCAGATCGTCAGTATGGGTTCCGCAAGGGACACTCTACCGGCTATCTTCTTGCATATCTCTGACTCTTGGTCATCCTCCTTTCGGGATTTCGGTGAAACATTTGCTTTTGCGCTAGACATATCGAAAGCTTTTGATAGTGTGGCACAAATCTTTAATTTCGAAACTGCCCTCCTTCGGTTTCTATCCTTCTGTCTGTGCCTTCATCTCTAATTTTCTTTCTGGCCGATCTACAGCTGCGGTTGTAGATGGCCACTGTTCTTCTCCTAAAGCTATCAACAGTGGTGTTCCTCAGAGTTCTGTCCTGTCACCCACTCTTTTCCTTTTATTTATTAATGATTTTTTAATTCGCACTTCCTGTCCTATTCACCCGTATGCCGATTCCACTCTTCACTTCTCCACCCTCTTCCCAAAGCAGCCCTCTTAACAGTCACTCCATGATTCGCGTGGGACGGCTATGGAGCAGTTGGGAGGGCCCATCGAGGTGTTCTTACAAATACCTCAATGGTAACTCATTAAAATGAAAGAGACAAATAAACCAGTGGAAGGATTTGTTTAAGTTTTGCTCCAAATTTTTAAAATGCCTCCTTTTATTCTAGTATTGACTGCAGTGCCATCACAGCCAATGGCAACAATATTTCTAGCACTGATATTTTTGCATCCCAAGAACTCCGAAATGCCTTTATAAATGCTTTTTGCTATGTTCAATTCTGGAGATATGTGGCCTAAGTAAGTTGAGCCTGGTTCTTTCAAAAGGACCATATGCTCTTCCATAGTAATCCTAGAATGATACCTTTCATTATCATAACGTTTGTTCGATCTTTTCCATCAAAGTAGAGACCCATAACATGATCACTTGAACTGACAGTTGAGGCATCTTCAGAGAAATGTTTTCTAATCTTGCTCCATTCTCGTCTTATCTTGCTTCTATCGATGACTGAAGAAGTATCTTCCCTACTAATTAATTTTAAATCTTGAAAAACAGCAGATGCAAGAGCTGCCCCAGCACGGTCAGATATTCCCCTTTGATCGCATTCTCTACCCAGTGTTGGCAATCGCATTCTCATTTGTGAAGGTCCGGGATTAATTAATGGCTTTGTCATGAGTTTAAACGTCTCACTGCTTTCGTCCGTTTCGCTGGAACTTGACGAAACAGTTGCAGCAGTATCAAATTCTTTCATTCCTTTCGAGATCTGTGCTGTATATTCCTCATACTTTTGTGTAGCCTTTTTCTTTTTTTCATCTTTTTGGTGACCACTTTATCTACGAATCCAATCATCATTTTTCGAGACGTTCGTTGGTCATTAAGGAAATCTCTTTCCTGAACAGGAACTTTTCGGTCTTTCTCATAACGACGTGGCAGGAGGTCTTCACATTTACAAAAAGCTATATCAAAGAGCTTCAGTGAGTCAAGTTTAAATTTGTGAAGTAATGCTTGATAGAATGCTTAGTCTTTCCGCCCTTTGAATTGTTTCAAGACATTTTGATATTTTTCGTACAACCTTGGATGCGCTGCGTTATGGTCTTATGATGGCTAGGTGGAATAGAAGCACGATCCCATACAGTCTTTACTTTTCGGGCAACGACCGTAGCGACATCATAAATTTTTGTATTAGATTCTCCTCACTTAATTCTTTCCTGTCTAACATAAAGGAAACACTGAAGTATATCAGTGATAGATCCTTTGGTGTTTTTTTTTACTCCACCCCTAATGTACGGTACTTGAAATAAATTATTTTCAAAAGAAAACTGAAACACACAAAGCAGTAAATAAGACATTTAATAATTCTACATGTCATAAACAATACTTAAAAACAAATAAAAGTAATAAAACGAAAATGTAATAAAAAACCAGGAAATTATAGGCCCAGTTGATATATATAACTTGAAAATACATTGTGTATATATATATATATATATATATATATATATATATATATAATATTATATATGATGAAAATAAACACGAAAGAGTACTCAAACGCTTTCGTTTAATGACATCCTCAGTAACACTGAAATTAATACCAAGATTGAGACAGTACATGCATACAGTTCATAAAGAAAAACAAAAATTACATGATTGATCCAGACAGTATTGGAGAAGAAGCATACAATCCATGTGAAAAAGCTACCAGAATTTTTGCACCTTGCTCTTATCTAAATTTGATCTGAAAGGATTTAAAATAACAGAATCGAGTGGAAAAAGGCCCTGGCTAAAGGTGAAATTGTTTGTAAGTTGAATAATGGCAGACTCAAGAATGTTTTTATTAACAATGTTGCTCTAGTGAAACAAAATTGAAAAGTTATTCCAATCGGTGCAACGGGACAACTCTGACAAATGAACAAAAAGGGGGTTCGACAACTGTCCCGTTCTAAGAGACTATTAATGTTGTTTTACACGTGTGGTCAAATCTTTTCTCGTCTGTCCAATGTAAAGGGAATCACATTGTTTACAACCAATTTTATAGATAACACCTGAATTATTGGTGGGACTATTCTTTATTATGACATTTTCACAATACTGTCATGTGAAAGTACTACATTAATGTTCAAAAGTTTAAGTAAATTAGCAATGCCTAAAAAGCCTGGGAAAAAAGGGAGTACTAAAATATTCTTTGACAAAGTGCGAGGGTTATTATTCACACGGTAGAAAGTTAATTTTGTCTTGCTAAGGCAGGATTCGAAAAAAACAGGTGGGTGTGAGCGAGAGGTAGTCAAGGATTGAGTCAGCGAGAGTGAAGAAGAGTTTGGCACGAAGAGAGGATCGTAAACAGTCCATCTTAAGATCATTGTTTGCCTCCCTTGTTAAAATGTTTTCAACATTTCGTTGTTGAACCCGTGGGAAATTGGGTCTATAATTAATATGATTTAATAACAGTAACTTCAATTAATTTTCTCCTACGGCCGACGAGAGTGAATCCTTTCCAAGGCCCGAGGCTTCTATTCGCGTAGGCGTATCCCGTTTCTTTAGGCCTACTTTACTTTCAATCAAAGCTTCACCTTGTTTATTAATTGTCTAACGTAAGTGTAATTTAATTTAACTTGTGAAAGAACATAATATTAAAATTATAAAAAGTGGACGCTGTTTTATAATAATAGTGTAAATTTAAGTTTGTGGTTTAGTTAAAATCTTTTTAGTGTCTTAATACAACAATCAAAGGTAAATATTGAAACTATAACGATAAACAATGTTAGTTCCTCAATTGAAGTTCAGTGAAAAACTAATACGAAGAAAGACATCAATGGGTTCGCGCTACCCCTTAACATCCGAATTGGGTGAATTAATATCGGTGTATAAACAAAGTGCATTCCTATCGTTACACACCCAACCACGAGCGGAGCATTAAATGGAATAAAAGGATTATTTTTATTTGAGGGGTCACCGGTGAAGGGACGCCACTCCGGGAGAAACCCCAAACCGAACACGCTTGAGCACTATTTCGTGTTTTAATTTTCCTACGTGGTTATTTTCATCATAAATATTATTTACGTGTTGCTTTCGTGAAATAATTTATATATATATATATATATAAAACGGGTGTGCCATAAAAACGAGTACATTTTAAAAAGGCTATAAAATCAACATTTGTCATTTAATTTTAATAAAACTTCTACACAATAAAACATGTATTTATCTATATGCAAACAAGTTTTCAGACTAAAATATCAAATAATTCAAACTTTATCAACATTTAACGAAAGAGTATGATTTTTCTACTTAACATGCAAAAATTATTAAACCTTTTTAATATTTTTTTATAAAAATAATTTTTAACGTAAAATTTACCTGAAATTATTAAAAAAAATTGTTCGAAATGTTTTCCTTCCATTTCAATAACTTTTTTTATTCTTGGCCGGAATTCATGTATGGCTCGATTTACTTGTTCCTGTGGAAACTCTTCCCATTTTTGAATGATGATCTCGTGTAAATGAGCAACATCTTTTGTCCTAGTCCTGTAGACTCGCTCTGCTAAGTTCTCCCATATTTCGGCCAAGAACAAAAAAGTTTCGTTCTCTCTCTCTCGTCTTGCGCGGAATATCTCCTATACAAGCGTCGTTCTTTACGATATATATATATATATATATACATATATATATATATACTATAAAATAATGGTAACAATTAAACACGTCTAAATACACTTTTTGTCTCCACCTTTTGTCTGCGACTTACTTTTCAGCAGTTTTAGAGTTTCACCAATTAATATAATGTTGCATTATGACCTACATATGATTTAGGGTTAACGAAAAACAAAAATTACGCATCCAAACTTTATTTATGAATTATGAATATATTTTAAGAAAAGACTAAAAAATATATTCAAAAGTTACGTTACTAAATTTAACAATATCACACGACACACTCAAAACATGTTTGCGTATATTTATTCAAAGTCAAATTTGTGAATAACCAAACTTTAATATGCAATTAACACCTAATACCTAATTCTTCTGACCTATACCATCTAGTCGAAAAGACAATATTGACACAAAAATTAACAACCTGACTTAATGTAATTTATGTAATATAACCCACACTAACTTGTCGATCTTGTCAAATCGATCAGATGTCGTTAGTACGATCTGTTCGACTCTATTAAGCTATTGGAAGATCAGGGCCTCAAGCCTTCGTTAGTTAGCCTTATAAGGCTAACTAACGAAAATCTCACGACTTAACCTAACCAATCGCTATGGGCGTACAGTTGACCTAACGATTAGTTAGGTTAAGTCGTGATATTTTCGTTAGTTAGTCTTATAAGGCTAACTAACGAAGGCTGGGGGCCCTGATCTTCAGGTTATCCAAACTATTTTATATGATACTGAACAGTTTGTAATATAATTATTAATAATGTAAGCCATAATCAACCATTGTTTAATTTTTTTAAGGAGTAATCATTCACACACCTCCTCATATAAACAAAACAAGCGCGTATGCGCAGACGGGACAGATCTCAGAAATACATTTGAAGATATTTTCCTTCGGTAAAGATATAATATAGCTTCGTCGTTTATGAAAAATCCTACCCTTTTGGAACACTGGTTTTGCAGCACCTTCGCTATTTTTGTCTTACGCCAGTCACCTAAACAGTAACAAATGTTTATAACATGAAATCGTGTTCACAGTTATCTTATCTTAATTAAAATCTCAGTTTTATATGCTGTATACTATGCATATCGTGCATTACAAGGTTTGGGAAGTTATAGGTTGTATTTATCTGGAAGAATCCCTATACAGTAGTTTTAATTATGTTAAAAACGTTACGCCTAAGTTAAGCAATTAAAAGGAAAAACCAAGAAGTTTCAAAAGGAGCGAAATTTTGGATAAGGCTCTTACTTTTTAACAGCAAAAAGTTACGGAATGAAATAGAGGATAAAATAGTCCTTCTTACTTTTATTGAAGCTGAAAAAGTAATGCTAATATTGCATACTAAATTCAGGGTTACAAAAAAAGTTGCGTTAAAATTTGTAACACGCGCAACTTATATGTAAAAATTTTTAAGAAGGCACATTCATATTTTTAAATAGAGAAAAGAGAAATAAAGTAAAGAGAAAAGGGATCACCTGAAGATCAGGGCCCCAAGCCTTCGTTAGTTAGCCTTATAAGGCTAACTAACGATTGGTAAGGTTAAGTCGTGATATTTTCGATAGTTAGCCTTATAAGGCTAACTAAAGAAGGCTGGGGCCCTGATCTTCAGGCGATCCAAGAAAAGTTCAGAGAAACAGCTTGAAGTCAGATTCAGTATAGAGTAGATAGAGAAAAAGATAAAAGCAACGATAAAAGGTTACCACAATTACCCAAATAATATTTAAAATGTCATTACTAAATGAAAAGTAAATTCCTTTGTTGGTGGAAATATGAATGAATTTTCGAATGTGAACAAACTTGCCCTAAGATATTTTAGTGGTCCACCTTCATCAGCACAGAGTGGGAGGTTATTCATCACACACATGCACACCAAAAAAATAGTTTAGCTCTGAAAATCGAGAAAAGATGCGGTAAAGTAGCTGGGCGCAAAATGGACGAGTGCAATGAAATTGCAAATGTTGATCAATGTTGCAAAAGAAACGTTACAAATTGGTTATGCAACAATGGGATGTTGCAAGGTGCTGTACAACACTGGGAGGGGGATGTTGCAAGTTATGCAACAAAGGGGGATGTTGCAAGTTATGCGACAAAGGGGCAGGGGGAACGTTGCATGAGCAACAAGGGGTTATGCAAGTTGGAGGCGGAGTTATCCCCCAAGAGAAAGAGAGAGGAGAAGGAGAGAAAGGAAGACGAGAGGTCTTCGCCTGGCAGGAGCCAACCGCATATTAAGACTTCAGCCGAGCGGCCGTTGCCTTAACATGTTCTTAATCAGCCAGTTGGCTTATCTGGCTGAGTTGCCAGATTGTGCTATTTATTTAATTAATGCATATATTCTGGCTTAATCAGCCAGTTGGCTTAGAAGGCTGAGCTGCCAGTTTGCTCTATTTATTTAATTAAAGCATATATTCTGGCTTAACCCGCCAGTTGGCTTGGAAGGTTGAGTTGACCGATTGCACTATTTTTTTAATTGAAGCATATATTCAGGCTCTCCGCCAGTTGGCATAATCCGTCAGTTGGCTTAGAAGGCCTAACCAGCCATTTGATTTATGAAATAATAATAACGTTTATATATACAACCAAAAGAATTAAATAAAACACCACCACATCACTCAGTTTATTTAGACGAATTATTGGATTGGCATAATCCTAGTCGGAGGTATACGTGCATTTGTGTGCGTTTGTCCCCGTCAGCTGACTTAAACCGCCAGTTGGCATAACCCGCCAGTTGACTTAGAAGGCGTAACCAGCCATTTAGTATAATTAAATAATAATAATAACGTTTACATATACATCCAAAAGAATTAAATAAAACACCATCACATCACTGCTTATTTAGACAAATTATTGGATCCAATTTCACGAAATATATTGAAAATAAATATACATTCCTATACAAGGGAAGGAATATATGCAATAAAAAATAATAGTAGCATAAGAACTACGAACGAGGACTATATATATATAATAAAAAATAATAATATACAAACCCGGACCAATCTAAGTTGTTCATTCGAATGAAAGTCAAGCGTGCCACTCCACCTTAGACCTACAGTTTAACGTTGAATCCGAACCACGTCTAAAATAAAATGTTAAAACACTCCTTAACACAAAATCTAATTTCAGAATAAAAAATTTTAAACAGCCTAACCACACAAAATATCACTCTGGAGCGGAATAAGACGGTTTACCGAGAATAACAGAATCACCTTGTGAAAATAATATTTCTCATTTACTACAGAAATGCTCATTCTGTCGAAGGTCAAGCTTTTCACCCCGTCCTAGACTTACAGTTTAAGGGGGAATACTACTACAATAGATCTAGTTGGCATGGTGAAGTAGTGAGTTGACTCCTTTTACTCTCCATCTCTCAGGTACACCCGGATCATCGGGGATCTTTTTTCTATTCCATGGAATTTTACATCCTCCCCTTTTCCGTACCGTAACAGTTGAATTTTATCAGTGTTAAACTTCATATAAAAACTATGCAACATCTCCTAAAACTTACTACATCATTACCCCTAGCCTGTCCCTCATGCAATAAAAAAGTTCTACTTTATCGGCAATCTTTGTTTAGCATCCCCCTGATTGCTCATCCCGGCGAAGATCAAGCTTGTCACTCCACCTTAGACCTACAGTTTAACGTTTGAATTCGAACCACGTCTAAAATAAAATGTTAAAACACTCCTTAAATGTTAATCGGTTTATGTTATTGGGGAAAATAAAGAAATATGAAAACTAAATCATTAAATGTGTGTAATAATGGATGGTCTATAGCCATAATGAATATTCTAAGTGTTATGTTTGTTTGGGAAAGCGGACTCTTCTCCATATACAGTATATAGGTGTAGCTAATTCATATTTACAGTTTTTAATCAATTCCGTGAACGATTTGCTTGCACGGACTTGCAGTTGAGTGCGGTTTCATTCGCAGAGAGCATCCCTTTTCCATTAAACATATACAAATTAAATTAAAAAGCTCAGTATGGTACCTAATCTTGTGGCTTATGTCGGTGTATATATATATATATATATATATCCAGTCAAAAAATAATCTTAAAAAATCGAATAGATTCTGGAAAATTTTGCTACTTCTTTATTGAATCTCTTAGAATGCTCTAATATATATATATATATATATATATATACATATATATATATATATATATATATACATTTTTATTACCTAAAAATGCGTCACCATACACTCAAACATTTTAAATCTTGCGGTATAAAAATCAACGCGAAAAGGAAACAAACAACTCCCGAATTCCGACTCTAATTTTGATTCCACATTATTACGGCTTCGACAAGACGACTCAGATAAATTTTGAATCAAAGCGGTTTGGAAGTCTAGAATCCAACGAGAAGAGGAAAAAACATTTTTTGACCGCGAAAATTACGAAAATGCTCGCTAGGTGTGTGTGTTTGTGTGTGTCTGTGTGCTGTATTCAGTTTTTAACTCTCTGTGTGTATATATATATATACGGCAATGTGCGTGGGATGGGTGGGGTGGGGTGGGGGCTATCGATGTTTAATGAAGCTGAAAACATGAATTGATAAGAAGTTATGTTTTAGCTTCAAGGTAGATCATGTCTACCGTTTATGATGATGTTTATAGGATGAAAAATAAAATATTAATCTCATAGAACATTTATATTGTTTATTGTGATTTTAAATCAAAGAACGAATGTAAGGAGAAGCAGAGTGAGACATCATGGATATTCCCTCGCTGCTATATAGGTCAAACGTTCCGATGGTACCCTTTCAAGTACGTGCGCCCTTTCCTTCTCGTCTCACGTAAAATAAGGTGGATGCGGACAATTTAATTTAAAAATGTATTTACTCTGTTTCCTATAAAAATTAACAATCGCTCTCCGCCACACATGACCGTTTGGTGTAGGAGGGAATTGCTATCTTGCATCGCGTTTGACACTCAATTTTGAACCTTAAACAATTGAGACTGAACAGGTGAAAATGAATGTGTTCTTTTAACTACCGGTTGAAAAAGGACTTAGTAGATCTTATATATACGAAGTGTGATAAAAAAGTTCGGTAAATAGTCCCGCAACTAATGAACGCGTGCCACTAGGTGTTGTCAGTGTGTATGGTTATTGGGTCTAGTTTGAGGTTTGGTACCACTCGCAGATTTTTCTCTTTGCTTCTTTGATAATTTCGTTCGTAATATTGCCTTTGGTGGCGATGAGAGACACTGACTGAGTCGCATTGTGTCGGTATGGCGGGGGCCCGCGAATGTAAACACCAAGTCGCGGTTAGCTCCATGCCACGATCAAGGATAAGTGCATGATGATGACAATAAGTAGGTCATGTTAACTCAATTGAGGACAGTGAATCACGGTTAACTGCATGAATAAAATGCGTGTGTGTGTGTGCCACGATGCGTTTCCGCGTGTCGGTCTCTCTTCACACGAAGATCGAAGTTGGTGGTCCCTGCCTCTAGGATTGGTTTGGTGGACGAGTGAGCCGTTCTCTTGCGCTCTCCGCCACACATGACCGCTTGGTGGAGGGGCGAGTTGCTCTCGCGCGCTCTCCACAGCACATAGTTATGTACACTCGGCTCATTGGCCTAATATGCAGTCTAATTTCTTCATTTCTACTATATATCAAGAGTTGAAATTTCTCGGTGTTAAATACCCTATTGCTGTCTTCTGTTGTCCCCCTCTGCTGTCCTCTCTTCACACCGGGGTCAAGCAGGTGGTCCCGCCTCTAGGCCCGGTTTGGTGTAGGAGCGAGTTGTTCTCTTGCCCTCTCTGCCACACATGACCGCTTGGTGGAGGATCTAGTTGCTCTCTCGCGCTCTCCACCGCACATGGTCATGTACGCCCGGCTCATCTGGCCTAATATGCAGTCTAATTTGCCGTTTTTTGTTAAATGATTAAATAGTTTATTTAACCTGTATAAATTTCGTTTATAATCACACTATTTTTGTTAATAAAACTGCGTTTAACCCGTTGTTGTTTTCTTATCAAAATTAGTTCGCATATATTAACAGCAGTTCTCGAACTTGCATAAAACATTATATATTTCATGTCTTTTGCTATAAGAGTGTCTTGTCGAGTTTTATTTAATTTGAAAACATGAGCTATTAATGTTATTTTTAGATTTGTAAGACAAACCATGTCTTCCATTTATATCGACTAAACTGTAGGTCTAGGGTGGGTTGAAAAGCATGACAGCCGCTATATATATATATATATATATATATATATATATATATGTGTGTGTGTGTGTGTGCAAAAGTGTGGGACTGATTTGAATCATGGTTAATAAATGAACTAGTGGACGAAGTTCTGTAGGATAATGTTTAAAGTAATTAATGCTTCATAAATGTTAATCGGCGTATGTTATTGGGGAAAATAAAGAAATATGAAAAGTAAATCATTGAATGTGTGTAATGATGGATGGTCTATAGCCATAATGAAAATTCTAAGTGTTATGTTTCTTTGGGAAAGCGGGCTCTTTCATTCGCCCGAGAGCATCGCTTTTCCATTAAACATATACAAATTAAATTAAAAAGCTCAGTATGGTACCTAATCTTGTGGCTTATCTCGGTGTATATACAGTACTGGCCAAATTATTAGGAATTTTTTAAAAATTTCATTTTTTGGTATAAAATGTTAAATTAAACCAATTTTAAACGTTGAAAAGTTATTTATTTCTACACAAGAATACATGGTCATTATTTAGCAATAGTTTAGTACTTAGTTTGACCCCCCTTAGCTGCCTTAAGGGCTGCGACACGCTTCGGCATGCCATGAATCAATTTTTTGCATAATTCCTTAATACGTGTAGAGTGAAACCAGACTTGAATAAGTCGCTCTATGAGTTGGTGTTTTGTTGTTATCGGCGTTTCATGGATTACGTCCTTTAAAATACACCATAAACTTTCGATTGGGTTCATGTCTGGAGAATTTCCAGCCCATGGGAGCAACCGAACACTATTTTCATGACACCATTTTTTAACCGACTTTGCCGTGTGGCATGGAGCTGAGTCTTGTTGAAAAATCCAACGTCTATTACCATACCATTCCCTTATTTGAGGCAGTAGACGTCTTCTTAGTACTTCTATATACTTGACTTGGTTCATATTCCCCTCAACAATGCTCAAACGACTAGTTCCATGCACAGAAATTGCTCCCCAAACCATGATCTTTTGTGGAAATTTCACCGTTTTCATCAGACACTCAGGCAAAAATTCTTCTCCAGGCCTCCTTCTTACACTTTGAACACGATCGTCAAGCACGGCAATCGTTGACTCATCGGAGAACACCACCTGCAATCAAAGAAAGCCCTGTGAAAGAGTCAGTGCATAGCGTATGAAGTACAGCTAAAACGAAGTACAGTATGACTTGCTGCTTTACAGATATTTTTACTGCAGTTTTATCACGTACTGTAAATACACTTCTATGCATACTGTATTTACTGTATTAACATTCTATTTAATGTTAAATATTATTCTTACCTGTTCCCAATCCTCACTAGTCCAGTTAATGTGTTCCTTTGCCCATGCAAAACGTGCCTTCTTCATAGCCTCAGTGAGCCTGGGCTTCTTCCTTGGGCGGTAGGCTTTGAAGCCGGCAGTTAGAAGCCTCCTGTTGACTGTTCTACGACTAATATTGATGCCATCAGCCGCTAGACTACTGGAAATGTTTTTGCAAGTAGCTCTTCTATTTCTAAGAGACAAAATTGCAATCTGTCTATCAGTTCTTGGAGTCGTTACCCTTTTTCTGCCGCATCTTCCAACCCTTTTGGGGCCTACATTTTCTCCAAATACCATTTTTTTCTTAATACGAAGTACTGACTTGGTGAAACATGGAGTTTGGCAGCGATTTCCTTTTGTTTAAATGTAGAAGAAGTTAATAAAACCTGTATTTGCCCAATTTTCCGTGGACTCAAGTCATTCTTTCGCCCCATTTTCAAATTCACTTAAAAACTGTAACAAATAATTGCCGAAATTGGGTAAATACACTATTTAAATTAAACGGTAGTTACAATGACACGTAAAAGAAAGAGAAACACACCCGCATCGCACGACAACCAAACGACAACTGACGAACAAACACGCTTCGTTCGACTAAAGAATTATGCAAAAAATTGATTCATGGCATGCCGAAGCGTGTCGCAGCCATTATGGCAGCTAAGGTGGGTCAAACTAAGTACTAAACTATTGCTAAATAATGACCATGTATTCTTGTGTAGAAATAAATAACTTTTCAACGTTTAAAATTGGTTTAATTTAACATTTTATACCAAAAAATGAAATTTTAAAAAAATTCCTAATAATTTGGCCAGTACTGTATATATATATATATATACACACACACACATATATATATATATATATATTATATATATATATATATATATATATATATATATATATATACTGTATACACACACACACACTACCTTCTAGCCAATACTGTGGAAAATATTTTACCGGTTTGCAATAATTCGAATTAATCTTCGCAAAACGATCAAATAAAAGAACTGTATCACTGCATAGCGCTTTCTGGTAAATAAGCTTGTACCGATGTACAAATAGCCGAATTACTCCGTGCACTCTGGAAAATCTGTGTGCGCTCTAATAAATGAATGACCGCCCGATTGAGCATGTGAAGCTTTATGATATCTACGTCCGAAACAATAAAATTCCAGCGAAAGAAGTTTATTAGTTATTATAGCCTTCTGATATCTTTCAACCACAAAATCTGATTGTTACAACAGACTTTTAACCGTAAGACGCATTAAATACATTTCGTCAATAAAAATGAATGAACGAAAATTATGAACCCATGAAATTATTAAAAATTAATTTTATTAGCTGCTCCTTAATTGATAGCTTCAGAGACGGGTAGTTCGTAAAGAAAATGTTAAATAGAGAAGCCTGACTAGCAGCTAAATCAAATTTCGATTTCAGAGCTGATAAAATATAAATGCTTATGTGCCTATGTTTCTGGCGATGTGATTTATTAATTGAGTAAAACAGTGCACAATCGACTAAATATCAGAATGACGTAACGAGGTTTTATTTAGTTTTTGGTTGTAAACGTCTACTAGTTATATCAGCTGAGCGTCTTTTAAGCAGACCGACGAATGGGTTAAAATCAGAACATTTGAAAAGGTGTGTGTGTGTGTGTGTTGTGTGTGTGTTTGTGTGTCATAGATGTATATCTAATTGAAAGCGTGGATTGTTAAGAAGTTATTTTTTAGATTTATAAGGCAGTTCGTTTCTTCCGTTTATAGTGTTGCTAATAGGGTGAAAAATAAATATTAATCTCATAGAATATTTATATTGTTTATTGTGATTTAAAATCAAAGAACGAATACAAGGAGAAGCAGAGCGAGGCATCGTGGGTATTTCCCCACGTGAAGGTCTACACCCCAAAACCTGGGGTATTAACACCCCCTGTATATATTCGAATACCAGAAAATGAATGGTTTTAATGCCAATGAAAGATATATTCGGAATTCAGCTTCAACAGTAAGATTTAATATGATAGGAGCACATCTCTAGACATGGTTTGATGGATGAGCGAGTTGCTCTCCACCAGGGATCGAGAGCCGGTAATGGCACGCACCGTGTAAACTGTTCTTCCTTTTAAACGTTGGCGGGAGTTGCTTCTCTTTATATAATTGATGTGGTGTGTGTGTGTGTGTGTGTGTGTGTGTGTGTGTGTGTGTGTGTGCTTTTTGTACTAATTAGTAATCTCTGTAATAAACGATAAATATTATTTTCACAAGATATCTACGTCGTTCTCGGTAAAACGTATTTTTCCGCTCTCAAAAATATTTCGACAGCCTCGAAGATATTTTAAGCTAATTACCCATGAATTGGCTGACGAACCTCCTACTTGTAAAGTTTTTATGGCATGTCTATAAATGAAAAATCCTCTGTGTATCAAGTTCGTTAAGACCTACTACCCATTTAGCGTGGTAGTAGCAGCTCGCCTGTACAACCTCGTTTGTCGGGAAAGGAAGGGTTTTCGTGATATTGGAAGATATATTCGGAACGAATAGCGTATGCTTGAGAGAAACGCTAACTATGGTTTATGATGCCTTGAAACATAAAAGTGGAAGATATTTAATTATCTATTCTATCGCTCTGTAAAATTTGAACGATAGAATAGATAAATTTAAAAAAACAAGGATGTGTGATGTAGTGTTTCAATAAACACGAGCTCGAGCAAAGTGAAATAAGATTGACCCGACGCTGTGTAGTATAATTTAAAATGCGTACCTTATCTCGAATCTTGGAATCAGAGATCCGCCAGTAAAGAAATAAACATATATATATATATATATATATATATATATATATATATATATATATATATATATATATATATATATATATATATGTTATATATATATATATATATATATATGAGAAAAGTTCAGAATGGAAGGGCTCTGTAGCCCCGTAATTAAATTTTTGTTGTTGTAGAAAGACAAGAAAAACTATAAATAGCAGAGACATAATTGGTACAATTCGCCTATGTTTGAGATATACACGTATTTATAAAGTACAGCGAAGCGAGTGTAAAGAGATTGATGAAGGATAAAGAGAAATGGAATAAAGAAAGAGAAAATAGTATAAAAAAGCAACATGAGAAAGGTTAAAAGGTCTTAATTACTACATTTTGGTGGCAGGCGGTGTTCCTTTATATAAATATAAGGGCTTTCCCACGTTGCCTTATATTTCGGTCAAAATTGTTGCTACCCGTATTATAGCATTAATAAATATTCTGGTTCGATTATTTAAATAGCAAGATGCATTGTGTTATCCCATTTGCAAGCAAATTTCGATTCTCATTCCTTATCAAATCATTGTAACTGTTTTTCAACATAGCGCCCATCATTTTCAAAATTTCTTCTCATAGCGAGCATTTTCGTATTTTTCGCGGTCAAAAATTTTTTTTTCCTCTTCTCGGATTCTAGACTTCCAAACCGCTTTGACTGAAAATTTATCTGAGTCGTCTTGTCGAAGCTGTAATAACGTGGAATCAAAATTAGAGTCGGAATTCGAATTGTTTGTTTCCTTTTCGCGTTGATTTTTACGGCAAGGTTTAAAATGTTTGAGTGTATGGTGACGCATATTTAGGTAATAAAATATATATATATATATATTAGAACATTCTAAGAGATTCAATAAAGAAGTAGCAAAATTTTCCAGAATCTATTAGAGTTTTTAAGATTATTTTTTGACTGGATGTAAATAATGGATTTACAGGCATCGCTTTGTAGTTTTAGTTCGCTTTATAATTTTAATTAATTTAAAGGTTTAAGGTCGAAAAATATTCGTTAAAGACTAATTTATGCTAGGTCAAATTCGGACTGTTTAAGTTTATTATGCTTGCCGTATATAAGTTGTGTGAGACTTCAAAATAAGGAAAATTTGATTAAGTGAAATAGAGAAATTGTTCTCGTAAATTGTTTTGATAAATTAATGTTTTTTTTACTTTATATATATTATATATATATATATATATATATATATTCATAAATTTTTATATTTTTTATAGGTGCGCTGACTGTTGTTGTTTATTTTTTCTTTCTTTCATTTTCAGGACAATTCCGAGTGATGTTTTGTATGGTTAGGCTGTTTATTTTTTTTTTATTCTGAAACTGATTTTATTGTGTTATAGAGAGTTTTAACATTTTATTTTAGACGTGGTTCGAATTCAAACGTTAAACTGTAGGTCTAAGGTGGAGTGACACGCTTGACCTTCACCGGGATGAGCAATCAGGGAGAATGCTAAACAAAGATTGCCGATAAAGTAGAACTTTTTTAATGCCTGAAGGACGGGCTAGGGGTAATGATGTAGTAAGTTTTAGGAGATGTTGCATAGTTTTTATATGAAGTTTAACACTGATAAAATTCAACTGTTACGGTACGGAAAAGGGGAGGATGTAAAATTCCATGGAATAAAAAAAAGATCCCGATGATCCGGGTGTACCTGAGCTGGAGAGTAAAAGAATTCAACTCACTACTTCACCAGGCTAACTAGATCTATTGTAGTAGTATTCCCCTTTAAACTGTAGGTCTAGGACGGGGTGAAAAGCTTGACCTTCGACAGAATGAGCATTTCTGTAGTAAATGAGAAATATTATTTTCACAAGGTGATTCTCTTATTCTCGTTAAACCATCTTATTCCGCTCCAGAGTGATATTTTTTGTGGTTAGGCTGTTTAAATTTTTTTTATTCTGAAATTAGATTTTGTGTTAAGGAGTGTTTTAACAGTTTATTTTAGACGTGGTTCGGATTCAACGTTAAACTGTAGGTCTAAGGTGGAGTGGCACGCTTAACCTTCATTAGAATGAACAATTTGGATAGGTCCGGGTTTGTATATTATTATTTTTTATTGTATATATACACTCCTCGTTCGTAGTTCTTATGCTATTATTATTATTTTTTATTGCATATATTCCTTCCCTTGTATAGGAATGTATATTTATTTTCAATATATTTCGTGAAATTGGATCCAATAATTTGTCTAAATAAGCAGTGATATGATGGTGTTTTATTTAATTCTTTTGGATGTATATATAAACGTTATTATTATTATTATTATTATTTAATTATACTAAATGGCTGGTTACGCCTTCTAAGTCAACTGCCGGGTTATGCCAACTGGCGGTTTAAGTCAGCTGACGGGGACAAACGCACACAAATGTACGTACACCTCCGACTAGGATTATGCCAATCCAATAATTCGTCTAAATAAACTGAGTGATGTGGTGGTGTTCTATTTAATTATTTTGGTTGTATATATAAACGTTATTATTATTATTATTTAAATATACCAAATGGCTGGTTAGGCCTTCTAAATCAACTGGCGGGTTAAGCCAGCTGATGGATTATACTAATCCAATAATTCGTCTAAATAAACAATGATGTGGTGGTGTTGTATTTAATTTTTTTGGTTGTGTATATATAAACGTTATTATTATTATTATTTAATTATACCAAATGGCTGGTTAGGCCTTCTAAGCCAACTGACGGACTATGCCAATTGGCGGAGAGCCTGAATATGTACTTTAATTAAATTTATAGGGCAATCTGTCAACTCAGTCTTCTAATCCAACTGGCGGATTAAGCCAGAATATATGCTTTAATTAAATAAATAGCACAATCTGGCAACTCAGCCAGATAAGCCAACTGGCTGATTAGGAACATATTAAGGCAACGGCCGCTCGGCTGAAGTCTTAATATGCGGTTGGCTCCTGCCAGGCGAACACCTCTCGTCTTCCTTTCTCTCCTTCAACTCTCTCTTTCTCTTGAGGGATAACTCCGCCTCCAAGTTGCATAACCCTTGTTGCTCTCGCAACATTCCCCCTCCTCCTTTGTTGCATAACAACTTGCAACATCCCCCTTGTTGCTTAACAACTTGCAACAGTCCCTTGTTGATTAACAACTTGCAACATCCCCTTGTTGCTTAACAACTTGCAACATCCCCTTGTTGCTTAACAACTTGCAACATCCCCCTCCCACTTTGTTGCATATCGCCTTTGCAACATTGATCAACATTTTCAATTGCATTGCACTCGTCCATTTTTTGCCCATACTACTGGTACTTTTCTTTTATACCTTGCAATTTCTTCTTTCCCGGTTAGGTCAACTGTTCGCCCTTGACAATTGGTTAGGTTAAGTCGTAATATTTTCGTTAAAACTAACGAATATTTTAACGAAAATATCACGACTTAACCTAACCAATTGTCAAGGGCGTACAGTTGACGTAACTGGGAAAGAAGAAATTGCGGGGATATAACGGAAAAGTACCAAAGATACTTCACCATAATTTGAGAATTTTAAATTTTTAGTAGTGAATCTTAAATTTGAATATTTTTTAATATTTTAATATTTTTTTATATTTTTCTTAATATTTAAAAAAATATTTTTTCGTATCCAAGTTAAGAATGACCTTTTTGAAATATCGGATCACCTGAAGAGCAGGGCCCACAGCCTTCGTTAGTTTGTCTTATAAGGCTAACTAACGAAAATATCACGACTTAACCTATCCAATTGTTAGGTCAACTGTATGCCTTTGACGATTGGTTAGGTTAAGTCGTGATATTTTCGATTGTTAGCCTTATAAGGCTAACTAAAGAAGGCTGGGGGCCCTGATCTTCAGGTGATTCCAAATATCGTACCGTAAATAAAAATGTATTTAATATGTATATTGATAACATACAATTACTTTCTATGAACTCGGGGAAGCGCAGTGGTATCTTGGGTTGGGTTGGACCAACGTTCGGGTTCAGGTAACTCGTGGGGCACTTTCACTCTCACAGAGTGGGGAAATAAGTTTCCAAGCTATCTTTTTTTTAACTTTTAATTACTTTCTACTTTTTAATAAAAATTTATTTCATAATAATTAGTATTTATTGGAAGAATGAGATTGTGAAACTGTTTGTGGTTTGAACTCGAATTTTCGAACTAGCTTTTAACCATCTCTATTTTGTTCCATTTCAAAGATATGTTTCCTGATTTTCTATAAATTAAATTATTTGAATATAAAAAAATATGGAAAAAATTTATATTTTTCAAAAGTTTTTATTTTCAAACATTTTAATTTCACAAATCTTGAGAGTCAAATTGAGAATGATCTAAAATAACCATTATAAGGATTACATTTTGTACATTTTACTTTGAAACGTTAAAAATACATTTGACATTTTGATTTCCCAATTTATTAAAAAAAAAATTTTAAATGCGGTCGTGTACACGTGCATATGTGAAATATATTTTCCAAAAGTTAAATAATTACTACAACGAGCAAAATTGGCCGATACTGATTAATCGGCAAAATAGCCTATTTGATCGATTCCCGATTATCTTTCGAATAATCGGTGCGTGTTATGAAAAATTGTAAGATAAACAATGAAAATAATAATAAAAAATATAAAAACTTTGCTGTCTACGTTATTTCATTAAATATAACTTAGTTAAAGTCTTCTAGGTTTTTTAATGAAATCTTCAATCACGACATTGTAAAAATTTGGTTTTATTTGTAGCTTGTTGAAATGCTCTTTCTGAAAGCTAAATTTTGTAGCCTTTCTTTCCCCTGTGAATTTCGTACGTAGTTTTTTTATTCTTTTCAAGGCAGAAAGGCTTCGCTCTACTGAGGCAGTAGTCGCAGGAATGGTGAAAATTAAATCACATAGCCTAGCTACTTCGCCATATGCTCGTTCTAAATTGTTAGATTTTATAAAAGCAAGAAGTTCAGCAGCATTTTTCTCCTTAAATTCTTTCGAAATGTAAGTAACCCTGAACTGTGATTTTAACGATATAAATTCGAAAGCGGTACCATAGTTTTCTTTCAAAGATTGTAAAGCAGCTTCGGGAAAATCTGTTTTGAAGCGATTGAAATTAAATTTTTTAGTGTAGTAGCTGTATAAACTTCAGTGAATTAAAATTTTGAAATGGGTCTTTTCGGTGCTGTAAGAGTGTGTGGGAAATCCCACAAAACAACCGTGTCTAGAAAGTTTGAATGTCTACATTTCCCTTTGATCTTTTTTGCTTTAGTCTGGGAATTTATAGGTTGTTACACTATTGCCAGGTCTGAACTAAATAATTTCCCTGGGTTCGCTCTTAAAATTTTCCTTTTTAGTCTATAATTTCCCTATACACCTGCATTTAAAGCAGTATGTATGAATATAAATGTATGTGCATTTGTATTTATTTGTATTATTTAGTAATATTGTTACATATTTTTCAATTAATACAGTGAAAATTTGTATCTGGATATATAAATATTTATATCCACTTCTCAAAATTTCCCTATTCAGGGAATATTGGCGTATTTGGTGATTAATTTCCCTGTACTTGGCAACACTGGGTTGTTACTGTATTTATCTGGAAGAATCCATGTAGTTCTAATTATGTTAAAAACATTGCGCCAAAGTTAAGCAATTAAGATGAAAAAACAAGTTTTGGAATTCCCTCGTTTGCATCTTAGTATTTCTTCAAAATCATTCAGCTTCTGCACACAATACCCAATGTCGTGAATTTTAGCCTGCAATATGTCGAATATGCTGCCCATAATTGGAAACAAAGTTGCAAAAAATTATTTAAAAGGAAATTGAAATTGAAATCATTCAATGGCGTTCGATATCCACCTGCACCGTTGTTTGCATCTTGATCGCATTTTTCGTTTGGCTCTCGCTTTTTTTTAACAAAGTAACAAGCTGATCTCTACAATCATAGACAGTTTCTACAAGTTTTGATGTATAATTCCAACGAGTGAGAGACACCCGAGGAGGCCTTTTTTAGATTTATTTCTTCATCCAAACCAGTGTTCTTTTTGTAGACTTAGTGAAAAAGACTACCATACCATTTAAGGTTATAAAGAAAATCATGCATTCACTTATACTTGACATTGCTTGAGATAAAACTAAATTTAATTTGTGAACAGAGCAATGAATAGAGAAGGCTTTTGGAAATTTCTCCTTTACTTTTGATTGTAGCCCATTTAAGTGTCCTGCCACAGCAGCTGCACCATCGTAACTCTGTGCAACTAGCTTACTTTCGTAGCCATAACACTGAATTAAGTCTGTAACAAAGCTGCATAGTGGTAATGATCAGCTAATGATCTATCTTAAACCTAAAAACCTAAAAACCTTCCATGCACCTGGGCATCTAATGTATAATGAAAAACATAAGACATTTGAGAAAAATTGCATACGTCTATCGTCTCATCAAGCATTATAGAAATGAATTTAGCTTGATTAATCTTCTTTCTAATTTCAATATGTATTACATTAGACACAGATGTTATAAAATCATTTTGTATCAAATTAGATACACCAGTAAAAGTTGATGACTGCTCTAAATCAGGGCTTCTCAAACTTTTTTCACTTGCGACCCCTTTGGATCCGACAAATTTTTTCGCGACCCTTCACTCAATGTCATAAAAGCAATAGGTACTAACACTGTATATTTATGAAAAAAATAATATTTTCAAATGTTTCTGCGACCCCCAATAATATTTACGTGACCCCCTGAGGGGTCGCGACCCCTAGTTTGAGAAGCGTGGCTCTAAATGATTCTTCAATTTTTCATCATATTCACTAAGCGAGTCAGTAACTTTAACGTAGTTACCCCTGTTTGTTGAATTACATGACTCATCATACTTTCTTAATGCCAGGTCTTTCTTAGATAGGAAACACATCAACCTAACGACTCATAACAACCCTATTTCTTTTTACGAGTTGCTTGTGTTGAGTAGCTCATGTTTTCTTCTGATCGTTTAACATGTGATCTATTTTAGATTTTTCGAAGGTTTTCCCAGAAATCATTGCTTGCAGATGATTTTCAGAGAGACTATGCTTTTTGACTGCTTTGTAAATGTTAGCCACATCATTGTACCAACACTATTCCAAATATTTTTATCTTTTGAAAAAAGAAGACATGACCAACAAAATAATTTTTGTGAATTTGAACAACCAATTAACCTCTCATTGGTGTCGTATATTTGTTTACTGAATCGTTGTACACAACTCTTTAGTAGTGACAATAACTTCTGGGGTGGGTCTGTCATTTTCCAATATCTGTTTTTTTTAATATGGAAAGGTCGCAAACCAAAGTTCTTTTTTACTAAATCACAAACGGCACACAAACATGAACAATGTTGGATTCCTTCAATAATTTTCGGCTCCATAGTTTAACTATGCATTTTAAAAGGAAGGGTTCACTTTGCAAAAAAAAGTCAATTAAAAATCAAGCTTACACTTTAAAATTTTCCACTTTCACCCTCGAAAAAAGCTATAGAAACCATACCAGTCACTAAGTGGCAATTTCCCTCCAAAATTGCTATACAAAATAAATAAAAATGGAATAATTTATTAATTTTGGAAAATTTTCGCAACATATGCAAATAAATAATTTTACTTTTAATTTTGAAGCCATATAGAACAGCCCTGTTATGGGGAATGTGGATGAATAAATACTTGAATATTTGGGATATAAATGGCTGAAAATAAACCTACTTTCAATGATTTCATACACATCCACGGTAAGCAAATGAGCGTTTTGCGCATGATGGCTCTATTCTGCCATACTTTTTAAGTAGACTACTGCTAATTTTTTTACTTTTTCTGATGCAGTTTGTAATTGTTATTATCGTATCAATCCAGTACCCAGTCCATTAATGTAATTAAGTCTGTGAAAATTTTCTTTATCACAGAATTCAGCACTGCTGTATGACAACGTGTCATGCACAAAACTTTTAATTGCTTGCTCTGACCTTGAACAGACCAGCGACGGGCACTTTAAAGTTGAGTAAAATTATGAAAATACGTCATTCAAACGTACTGTACATATTGAAAATTCTGTTGCTAATTTTTATTACGGTAAACTATGCTTACTTATATAGATGTATATGAAAATTAAAATGAAAAGGTTTGTTGGCAGACTATAGTACATATGACAAATATTATTAATACAACGACAGTTCACATACTAAGGATAAAGATATATATAATTGATTAGAAATAATACAGTAATGTCCATTTGAAGTGGAGCTACAGACAGACGTTTTCGTACCAAGAAGTCTATAGCTTAGGCCTTAGAGGATAAACGGCAGGACTCATGGGTAGCTTGGATAATCGGGTTGGTTGATTTTTTAATTCTTTGCATTAGACTCTATTCAGCACGTCTTGTTACCTCCGGGAAGCTCGGGACATTGAGGGTAACAAACATTTGCGAAGCTGAGCATCTCGGGGGTAATTTATGTAAGAATCTAAAAGACCTGTTGTACAGCAATTTTAGAGTTCTGTCAGAACCTTTTATATAATTCACCCAGAGTTGCTGTCCGTATATATTACTGCAGAAAGTACGAAAGAGAGGGTCTTTGGCTTCACTTCACAAAACCGAACGTTCCTTATAGTCACATTCGCTTTAGCACAAAGGCTTCGAAATTGTTTTCGGATCACTTTAACATATTGCTTCCCAAAGCATTCGGGAAGCACTATGTTAAAGTGATCCCTCCTGGGAAGCAATATGTTAAAGTGATTAACACTGAGAAGCAATATGTTAAAAAGAGAAAGGTTGGTTGGTTAGAAAGAGGTTGGTAATCTAGGCTGGGGGGAAAGAACTTCAGGTGGATCCTATATATATATATATATATATATATATATATATATATATGCCAGGTTAGGTTAATTGAATGCCCGGTTAGGTTAAGTGAATGCCCGGTTAGGTCAACTGTACGCCCTTGATGATTGGTTAGGTTAAGTCGTGATATTTTCGTTAGTTTACTGTCAAAACTAACGAGAATATCACAACTTAACTAATCGTCAAGGGCGAGCGTACAGTTGACCTAACCGGGCATTCAATTAACCTAACCGGGCATATATATATATATATATATATATATATATATAATTATATAATTATGTTTAATTTTAAATGATTTTAAATAACTAAAAATCGTGAAACTGGAGTTCATACCCAGATTATTGAATCTTGCTGGAACAAACATAAATACCATATAAAGAAAATGAAAGGATGCAAAAAGGGGCTACTCAACTCGTACTTATGGCAAATGATGTGGCGTGACCGATTCTTCCGAAATCCATTTTTTACTTTGTGTGACCATGTAGCGCAACAACTCTAATAAATTTACTTTCAATCTAATATTTCAACATGTTATGATTTACTTTTTATGCCTATACTTTATTAAAGGAAACATTTTTTATCGTACTCCTTATCCTAAATACTGGGAAGCAATATGTTAAAGTGATTAACACTGGGAAGCAATATGTTAAAGTGATATACACTGGGAGGCAATATGTTAAAGAGAGGTTCCTGGGAAGGAATATGTTAAAGTGATCCTTGTTTTCTTATATCCGAGTCATCACTCAAGGAGCTGGTAATAGTTTGACCCAAATACTTAAACTCTTGTACTTCCTCAATTACTTCACTTCTCATTTTAAACCTAATGTCAGCTGGCTGATTATAGCTTTTAGGATGAAATTGCATAACCTTAGTTTTTGTAACATTAAAAAGAATATCATGTTTCTGCGAATACACTTCGCAGACTTTTAGTAGCCGATCCAGACCTTTAACAGAGGGACTTATTAACACCATATCATCGGCATAAACTAAGTTATTTATCCTTGTGTTATCTATACAACATCCCACTATTGCCTCATTAAGTGAAGCAATTAATCCGTCAATATACACATTAAACAGCATAGGGGAGAGCAAGGAGCCTTATCTCACCCCGCAAGAGGAGCCAAAACATTCGGATAGTACATTGCCCCACCTAACGGTAAAAGATTGGTGGGAATACCAAAATTTCAATAAATTTAATATATACATGGGAACCTTCCTGTCCTCTAGTTTTTTAAATAAAATATTGTGGTTCACTCTCTCATATTATAGGAAATAGCTATAAATATTTGAATTACTGTCAATGTATTTAGATATTGTTTCTTTAAGTACATAGATACAAAGGTCAATTGAGTGGGACCTTTTAAAGCCAAACTGATTAGGAGATGTCCATAGGAAATCATTTAATCGGAGTAACAAGAGATTTTCTACTAGTTTCGAGAAGCAGGAAGCGACAGCAATAGGCCTGTAATTATTGCTGGACAGAATGTCTCCATATTTATTTTTTACCATGGGCAAGATATATACCCTCATGAACTCTGCAGCCATGGTATGAGCAACCATGGCTGATAAGAGCAATGATATATGCAGACATACTACGTCATTGGCATATTTAAAGTGCTCATTCGATAAGTCATCCACCCCTGACGCAGAACCAGTCTTTAACTCTTTAATTAGCCTCTTTACTTCAGGAACTGATATCAAAGTATTTTCCCTTGCCCCTCCCACAGGCGTTTCGCTTCAATCTATCTTAAGATTATCCCTACTCACACTGTTAAGAATGTTAGAGTAGCGGTTTTTCCACAGATTTGCAATTTCATCCTCCCTCGACACCCCATCGATTGTCGGAGGGAGGACACTTTTAACACCCGTTGATTCTTAACAAATTTCCAAAATTTGTTATTGTCGTTATTTATGCGAGTTTCACAGGCTTTTGATGCTCGAATAGACTCTTCTTCCTGTTTACATCGCCTTATGGCCGCCTTATACTGACCCCTACTTCTACATATATTCATGTATACTGGTCCTAATCTGGGTCTACCCTGAATGCACCACAAATCATAGGCGTCTTTCCATTCCCTCTTTAAGGGGGCAATAAAATCATTCCATCCAGGAATAATCTTAGTATGATAGTTGTAAGATTTAATCAGGGGGCTTCTGCTTCTCATAACAGGGATACTATCTTATTATAATACCTCTCTATGAGTTTACAGTGAGAATCATTTGAGCAAGGATTATTACAGGCAAGCTGCAAAATTTCTAAGTTATTAAAGAAGTGACCTGTTCTTGCTTTGTATTCTATTCTCTGTTGCACATTAACATCAGACCAATCGAAGCAATTATTCCTACCTATTGAATTCTTGCTATGTCATGTTGACATAAATTGGTAAAATTAATTAATAGTTCTAATGGTCTATGATCAGAAAGAAGGAAATCATGCAGAATATGAACTCTAACAATTCGATCCTTTAGATTATTACTAGTGAGACAATGATCAATCCACCTGGTGGTACCACTCATATCATTAACGTATGTAAAATTACCACTGGTTACCCCAAATACATCTACACTTATACTTAATTTGGCCGACTCGCACATGTTACCCAATTCTACAAAGAATTCCGAGTTCACATGCGCGTTAAAGTTCCCCATTATTATACAGTGAGAATATTAACTTAATTTTATACAGCAAATCAATGTAGTCATCTAGATTACTGCCGTTGTTGTATGGTAAATAGCAGTTTACAATTAATATGCAATCATTGTTCACTTGTAATTCATTGTCTAACAACCTTACAGTATCGCTCGTTAAAAATTTTATATGGTTTGACAAATTTTTTCTTATTAGGAAAGCAACACCACCGAAAGGCCTATCGTACATTAATTCATCTGACAAGTCTATTGCTGATGACGCATGGTACATAAAGTCATCATCGATGGTAGAGAGGAATTTTAGCTCTTGCTTGGGTAGCCAGTGCTCTTGCAGGAGTATCAAATCTTCTTTGTCACAGATTTTATGAACATCTACAATTGAATTCCTCACTGACCTTACGCTATATGAGACTATTTTCAACAAGTTATCCGCCATGACTGAGAAAACTTATTAATCTGATTATTATTCACAGTACAAATTTCAGGCATTACCGTTAGGGACCCTATTATTATTATTATTATTATTTTTCCTGTTGTCAAATCTCCTGGAAAAGTGAATTAACTCCTTTACAATAATACCTTCTGGCCATTGACTCATATTGTACGGGTTGAAATGCGAATTTACACCTTTAATTATTACTTTAAATGAGTTATAATACGGAGATTTTGTATTTAGTTTATTAACTAACAATATACTGTGTTCACCACAGACCTCTTTCATCATGTGTCGAATATCGCTTCCCTCGTTCGAGAGCTGAATTTGCGACACAAAGAGGGGTGAGATTCCTCACCGGTGGCCTTGCCGCGCTGAGAGGTTGAGGAACCCTCCGTGGAAAGCGCCTGTTAACTGTAAGTAACCCACCCGTCCCCTTCCCTCAGTCTCCCTGAGGCAGGGTTCGCCTGCCTGGGGGATGGGTGGCACGACCTTGGGGGGATAGGAGGTCCCTCCCCTACTCTGTGGCCTGGTGAGGGTCTGTTAGCGGTGTTTATATCCTGACGGACGCGCGTGCCCCTCCTTCTTTGGTGGGAGGGGGGAACTGGACGCCGAGCGTGGCGTTTGAGTAATCGAACGCCTCTCACCTTCAGTGGAAGGTAAGGAAGAGGACAGTGATGCCTCGCCTCTTGGCATCGGACAGTCCCTATTCCTCATTGTGAAATCGGGAGGAGGAGTCCTTTCCTGAACGGGAAGGAGGTTGACCGCAACCCCTGCATGCTGCGTTTCTACCCCACATTCAGTGGGGAGGTGGGAGAGGGGATTTCGTTTCCCTTGCTGCCCGACGCGCTTCTTGGGGTTCTGACTTGCTGAACAACTTCCGAGTAACTGGACTTTGGGAGGAGCGTCTCTTTCAACGCATCTAACTCTGACCGGAATTGTTCTAGCGAAATTGCATTTTTCTGATTTGACACCACGTGTTGGTGTTTCATTTCAACCAACGACTTTTGTACCTCACTGTACTGTCTGAGGAGCACCGAAACGTCTACATCACCCATCGAGATTACCAGTATTCTATGGAAATTAGTAACGTAGAAGGTAATATTGTTCTCATTATCCCGGAGGGTCGACACTTTATTTATAATGTCTTTTAGGATATTCTGCTAGACCGTTTCACGATTATATGGTAATTTTTCAAATTGAATTTTGATAAACGCACACACTTTTATTTTTTTATATAAAGGAAGATAAACAAATAGACAAAATATAATTTTATTTGAATGATAAAAAGGCACCCCTCAGATGGCACTTCTTTTACATTAATGGATAATTAGAGCAAATATAAGACTGAACGAAAAATATGTTTTAAAACAAAGCGACTTAAATTCTATTTAAGACATATATTGATTAAGAATATAGGGATTTCAGTGGCTGAGGGACCTCCTTTCTCTGATTTTCAATGATTTGAAAGGCCAGTTGTCTCACTTCCTCACTCTTTGTGAGCTTCTCATTAAACTCTGTAGCCAGTTTGACTCCTCGTTCAGCACAGTCGTTGATTACTTTGACTGACATGACCCGATTACGGTGCTCCTCAATGTCTTCAAGTTTCTTGGGAATTTCTATTTTCAAACACTTGAAGAAGTCTTGTGTTTGAGTTGTGACAAAACTGGTAATCTTTAAGTCATTGGGGTTTTGCAACATTCGGGGGTCCACCTTTCTTGCCCTCACTTTTCGAGGAGGCGCGTGGTGAAGGTTGTGGAGCATTAGAACCTTATCATCTTCAGTCACGAGGTTTGAGAAAAAGCCAAATCCTACAAGATCCTCACTCAAGTACCAACCATGGTTCTGAAGTTTTTTGAGGGCTGTAGCACCCACTTCCTTATCAACCTGGATCTTGTAGATATGTAGCATCTTGAGGAGGGCCAAATCATTTGCTGGAGCATCAATTCCAACTGGAGATGTATACCAAGCTTGAAGATAAACTGTCACTGAAAAGGCGTTTATTCGTATCAGAGCTTGTTTTTCATGAGGGGTGAGAAGGAATTGGTTCCTAAATAAGTAAATTTTTAAGGAATAGATGCCCTTTCCCATCCATCTAGCTCTGCTGTAAGCTCCTGGGTAGTGGAATCTGCTGTCAGAGCCTTTATTTGTTTTAGGCATTGGACAACCAAGGAAGATAAGTGCAAGTTCTAAGTATTCCCTGTAGTCACCTCGAGTGTGGCCCTCTTGAAGTTTGGAGTTGATGAAAGAAATAAGCTTGTCTCTGTGCTTCAAGATCCAATGATCTAAAGATTCTGAGGTGAGATCATTGGGTTCATAGGGCTTGTAATTCTGCTGATCAATGTTATCCCAACAATCTCTGAATCGATTGAATAAGGGAATTTGTGGACCCGAAGAAGAGAAAAACATGTAAAAAACTGCAGTGATAAGAAGCTCGTGGATATGGTGGCGGCATGCCAGAAAAAGGAGTGATCTCTGAAGGGCCTTTTGGATGATGGTACAAGCCCCAGCATGGATACCTGTATTGCTTGCAGTAGTATCAAAACAAAGGCCTGCTACCCACTCATTTACTTGTGGCCATTGCTTCAAGACATCTAAAACTGCTCTCCCCATTTATTCTCCCGTTCCAGAAATAAGCTTTGGAATAGACAGTAATTTTTTTAATTCGCCTGCACCAGTCACAACAATGGGCATTACATCAATCTTAGCCCCATGCATGGATGGAAGAAGCTTTCCATCAAAATGAATTATTAAAGGGGTATTTGGTTGGAAACTGGCTTTAATGTCTTCTCCCATCTGCATCCGTGTTGATCGCCGAGACCTGTAGATAGAGGATGATGAAAGTGTGATCTCTTCAATTTCCACTCCAGCAGCTGAAAGGGCAGGTGCCACAATGTGCATAGCAGCTCTTGCAGATGTTCCAGTGCGGTCCAGAGTAGCCAAGAACTTTTTATCCCTAACAATTACACCTGGTTCAAGCTTCTCCTTTTTTGAAGATGATGATGAGAGTGCTCTGTAGAACAATTCATCACCAGATGATTCTTCACTTCCTCCTGAACCGGAATTTTCACATTGGTTGAGATCCACAACCTTTGTCAATTGCCTCATTTCTTCCTTTGATTTCCTGCGAAGTATTTCCATTCTTTCCATGCTTATCTGTCGTGCTTTTGCCTTTCTTGAAAACTCCTTGTTTTCTGGACCCATAATCATTTTCCGATCGTTCCTTTGATCCTTAAGAAAATCTTTATCCTCCTGCAATTTTATTTCTGTTTCCACTTCTGAATGAGCTACATCGAAAAGCTTCTTTAAGCTGGTGACAAATTCTGCTTCATTCTTCTCTTGGTAGGAGTTCGTCGAGTTCGGTTCTTGACCAGCCCTTCATGCTTATTGTAAAGCCTTTTAAGCTTTGAGACAATATAAGGCTTGTGGGATGTAATTAAGGAGGCTTTTTCCCACATAGCAATAACTTCGTTGGCTACAGTTGCGCAAGCTACAGAGACATTTTGCTTTCCCACCTTAATGTGATAAAAAAGACGTTTAAGGACATCACTGTTAGTTGGAAGCTGCTTCTCAGAAAAACCCTCTTCCAGCACTTGTCCGACCAACCAGACTTCACACTTGTTTCTGGTTTTTGCCATAATTCTGAGGGAAAAAGTTTTACCACCTGTTAGTCTTAATAATAATATAATATAATCATTAATCACTCACCTAAATTATATTATGACTTGATTACTGTAAGAAAGTTGTAAAGTAACATGAAGTAATCTTTCTAGAACAGTAAACTTGTGAAAATATCAGTAATTATAGATGAAAAGGCAAATAAAACATCATATAATCCATAAAGGGAAAAAATGGAAATTCTAGAATAGTTATCCTGAAGGAAGAATTTTCTAGAATTCTCTCTAAAGAATATAGGGGGGTTACTGGACCATTCCTGAAAATGACCTACTTATCTTCCAATTTTATTTATGAATTTTATATACCAAATTTAAGAGGACATCACAAAATAAATAAATATATTTGCCAGAAAAATGAAAATTTTCTCATGAGGGGTAAAATAGATATGCATTGAGGGGTGGGATAACAATAAGCTCTTGTCTTAATATTTTGCATGAAGTCTTTATTCATGACATATTACTTTTTTAGTATGTGTGCGTTGAGCCATCATAAATTTCGATTTTTCGAAACGGCCTAATATTCTCGTTTCTAAAATTACCTCTACGAGTTGGGAGAGTAGCACTGAACAGCGTGTTTAACTCTCCCCTCGCATGTTTTATTTCTTCTGAAGGTCTGACCTAATATGATCTACTTTGTTAAATATAAAACATAAAGGATTTTCTACAAGAACACGATTTTCAGCAGATGATCCCATTGCACCTGTAGCGATGGAGGAGCAGGCTTGCGGGGGGAGGGGGAGATGGTGGGAGTGGTTGGGGTGAAGATGGAGGGAATGCCGATAGGGGTCCCACTTCTCGTCCCTTTAAATAATGGTCCACATATCTACCACCGGTTCGATGCTCAGGCATCTTTTCACATTAATTATGTAACTATTACTAGCTATGACACATAAAAGCATGTATGCGGAGTCACTGTACGATTATAACGTAATGAAACATACATTTCCCGCGGTCACCGTCAAAAACTTTTACTATTAAACGGAAGATTCGCAGTGTAGACGGAGAGGGTGGGGCGGGAGGAAAAGAGGAAGGAGATGCTGGTAGGAGTGCCCACTTCTTGTCCCTTTAAATCACGTTCCAGATACCACCAGCTCCATGCACAACCATCCTTTCACATTAATTATCACGATACTATTACCCACTATAACATGCTAAGTATATACGCGGGATCACTGTGTGTTCATGAACATAATGATATCTAAATTTTCTGAGGGAACAGTCAAAAACCTTTACTATTTAACGACAGACGAGCAGCCTACCCGTGAGGCATCCTCTCGGTAGCATCCTCTCGCTACACGCATATATATATATATAATGTGTGTGTGTGTGTGTGTGTGTGTGTGTATGGAAATTAACGTGGCTGTCGTTTAGAAGGTTCGTGTTTTTATTATTCGATCCTGAAAAGCGAGAGCTAATTCATTCATAATAAATAAATACTGCAGTAACTTTGGGATGGGTCGAAACTGTCAATATATTTCCTATAGATTTTCCTTGTGGGCCTTTTCTGAGATTTTACATTATATATATATATATATATATATATATATATACCGGTATATATATATATATATATATATATATATATTAGGGTGATGCAAAATAACTTATCATTTCAAAAACTTGAAGACACCCTCTAATTTTATTTAATTTAGTGTAAAAACTGAACATGCAAAATTTCAGCACAATTGAAGACATTTTAGAGGTTGCTACCATCCATTGAACATTTTGTATATTGTTATTTTTCAGTTTGTATTTATTGTACATTTATTTATTTTGCAGATTTCATCAAAAATGGTAGTCAGCAACATATAGCAGTCATAACAGACTCTGAACCTCTTTCCGTAAACCTTCTCATCCCTTTCATTGCTATAGACGCCGTGGCCGAACATTCTAGAATCATTTCTTTGCTGTGACGTCACTGTGGCGGCCGCGTCAGTGTAAGTGCGGCGTCACTGACTCAGTATCTTTGCTGCCTTCGCTGAGAGTGGTTGTATAGCAGTTGCTGAGTTGCACTCATGGAGCGGCATACGCGTCACAAAACAGTTGTTTGGCTCATAGGACATCCTATAGAGTCCTTCAAAGAAACCCAGCTTCCATCTAAAAGGGAAACATTAGCATTGTTTATGAACTACAAGATCAATAAAAAGCAACAGGTGAAAACAGCGGCTTTGTTGACTGCTAGAGATGTTATGGATGTGTGGGAAAAGGCACGCATCCCAACAGTGTTGAAATGTCATGTCGTGGAGAGAGTAAAGAAACTTTTCAACGAGTGGGAGAAACTAAAGAAGAACAGAAATAATAAGAAGAAGCAATCACCTGCACTACTTCAAAAACAAGAGAGCTGGCAAAATGACTTGCAAGATCTGTTTGACATTGCACATGCAAGTGCTCTTGACATGATAAAGATAGATGAAGATCGTGAGTTTTTGATGCTGCAACGACAAAAAGGAAGAAAAGGCAAAATGTCTGGAGTGGATAAAGTTTTTTCACAAATGGAAGAGATTGCTAGAGAAAAGGAAACATTGCTTGAAAAGAAAAGAAAGAGGGAAACAGCCGTTTTCGAAGCAGCAGTGCTCTCAAGTTCAAGTCCTTCAAGTTTGAATGAAGATAGTTCAAAATCAGAAGAAGAATTTGTTGCTGACCCTCAGCAGCCATCAACTTCGAGACAAAGTAGATCAAAGTCTAAGAGTGCAAAGCTTATGGATTCTTCAATGCTTGTATCTCTTGATGCTGCAAAAGTAAGTGATAGAGCTGCTTCGGAAATCTTGATCCCAACAATCAATGCTCTTGGGCAAAACCCTGAAGAATACAGTGTTAGCTATTCATCGATACGGAGAGCAAGACAAAGGAACCGCAAGACAATGGCAGAAAATTTGAAGCAGGATTTCGAAACAAATTGCCCTCTCCAAATACATTGGGACGGCAAACTACTGGAAGATATTACTGGTCATGAAAATGTTGATCGACTGCCAGTTCTAATTTCCGGCCAAGGAGTTGATCAGCTTCTTGGTATTCCCAAACTTGCCAGAGGAACTGGTCAAAACATTGCAGATGCTGTCCATCAGTTAGTATTGGAGTGGAATATATCTGACCAAGTGAAGGGCATGTGTTTTGACACCACTGCCTCCAACACAGGTTCTAAGAGTGGTGCTTGTATGTTACTAGAGCAAAGATTGGATAAAGATATGCTGTGGCTGGCTTGCCGACATCATATTTTCGAAATAGTGTTAGAAGCTGCAGTTTCTGTCTCCTTGCCATCTTCTAGTGGCCCTGACATACAACTGTTTAAGAGATTCAAAGCAAAGTGGGTGGAAATTGACAAGAACAATTACCAAACAGCAACAAATGACCCTAACATTGCAGAGAAAATCTCAGATGCTGAAGAACTCATTCAATTTGCTCAAGCTCAGCTTGATGAACAGCAGCCTCGTGATGACTACAAGGAATTGCTCGAGCTAACGCTCATTTTCATCGGTAGTGCCCCCAAGTCAGGAATCAGCTTTAAAGCACCCGGAGCTTATCACGGAGCACGATGGATGGGCAAGCTAATTTACTGCATTAAAATTTGGATGTTTAAATCTCAGTTTAAACTAACTGAGAGAGAGGAAAAAGGACTGAGAGATGCTTGCTGCTTTTCAGCTGCGATATACATCAGATCGTGGTACCTGGCACCCATACCCTCATGCGCCCCCGTTCAGATTTGCATTTTGTGCAAAGTCTGCAGCTCTACAAGCAAAAGGATGACAAAATTGCAAGTGCTGCACTCAATACGTTTTTGAGACATTTGTGGTACCTCTCTGAGGAGCTTGTGGCGCTTGCATTTTTTGATTCAGCTGTTTCGCATGAGACAAAAAACAAAATGAAGCATGCTCTGCAGAAACCAGTTGACTCAAAACCGAGCAAACGAGCATCAATAAATCCTGAATCAGCTGGGCAGAAACAACTGCAGGATTTCGTTACTGCGAACACAAAAAGATTCTTTGAAATCCTAGAGGTGCCTTGCACTTTTCTTGAAAAGATGCTGAAGAATGGAATGATGATGAAAGTTATGCGAATGCAAGAGATATCGCATATGGACTCAAAGTGGTAAACGACATTGCGGAAAGAGGTGTACGACTGATGGAGGAATACAACAAACTGATAACCAATGATGAAGAGCAGAAACAATACCTTCTTCAAATTGTTAAAAGTTACAGGTCGTCACTCTCAAACAAAAACAAGAAAACATTACTCTTGCTTCACAAAAAACGAAAATAAACATACATAAGTGGTTATGATATGCCTACTGGGGAAACTTCCACATAAAAAAAAAGTTAACGCGCTATACGCTGTACCTCAGAGGGTGGTGCGGAAATCAGCGTGCCTATTATTTACTATTTTATGAGCTCACTACGTACTATAGTCTAGAATGTCATCGTTTTTTTTCAAACTAGGTTAACTAGATACATATCAAACCGGCTCCGGCGAAAATATCAACAAAACAATATTTTTGAGCACAAACTGATATACATTTATTTTTAAAGCTTGGTAGCAACCTCTAATTTTCTCTTTTTCAACCCCAAATTTCGCATACAATGCTTTCTTAGGAATATGATAAAATAGGAGGGTGTCTCCCTGAAAATTGAAAAAAAAAAAATTTGACCCCTTTTTTGCATCACCCTAATATATATATATATATATATACATATAAGCAGTGGCGTACATAAGGGTGGGCATAGGGGGCATAGGGCCCCCATTCTAAAAATTATTACTACTGTCATTAAAGAATTTTGAAAAAGAAATTTTCAAAAATCGATAACTTTGCAACATTCACCACAAAAAAATCTTGATGTCATATGGAATTTCAATTATTTCATGGTTACCAGGACATGTTATTAACTCAAAACTCAAAATCAATTTTGGCTGGCTTAGGAACGTTTATATATGTCTTTATACATACGATTAATTTATGCAAATTTAATTCTTTGCCCATAAATTAGAAATAAAATACAACTGAAGCCTTCCAAGATGCAATTCATTTTGATTCCAAATCAATCCTCATCAATTTTGAGCTGACGCGCGCACACACACACACACACACACACACACAATATATATATGTATATATATATATATATATATATATTGTGCCTGTGTGTGCCCCCCAACCCTTTAAGAAATGCTGTGTGCGCCCCTGTATATAAGCTTTTTTTGCGCACGTCCATTCAACTAATCTGTAGTCGCAGAAAAGTTCTCCAAGTTCCTCCTAAATAATCCATAGGAAATATATACATATTATGCAAACCCGCAAGGAAAATAAAAATGATTCCAAGGTCTTTCGTGTATTCAGAAGTAAACCTCGTCAGGGAATGACCTGACGAGGTGTACTTCTGAATACACGAAAAGCATTGGAATCATTTTTCCTTTTCCTTGTGGATTTGCATCACTCATTCATGTCACGTGTTTAATTGTGAAATTCATCCCATATATATATATATATATATATATATATATATATATATATATATATATATATATATATGATACACACAGACAGTGCATGGAACAAGGAACTCTTCTGGGGTAATTAAATCCACTATAGTCCGAATAAGTAATGGTAAATGACAAATACCATAGTTTTTCTTTTTCATGATGTTAGCCCGACGTGGGCAACGGGTCACTCGCAAAGAGGTCCCATAAATATAGCTTCCCTCACCAGCTATCTGCAAAGCAGACAGGATCCAGCTTTGGGACATGGATCTAGGGTTTAAAGCAGCCTAGCCCTGCTACATTTAGAACCTCAATATAAGCAAAAGACTCGCTGCCTTCAAGTCAGATTGAATACATCAAAGAAAAAGGGGTAACTCAGGGACCATTCTGAGTTTATTCCCATCTTGAAACGGACATGTTATGTGCCTTGAAAAGTGGACGCTCAATTCTGCCAGTTGAGGTTTAAGTTTTGGTTTTTGGCTAAAAATATAATAGTTACCCGTTTTTCTTTGATGTATTCAATCTGACGTGAAGGCAGCGAGTCTTTTGCTTATACTGAGGTTCTAAATGTAGCAGGGCTAGGCTGCTTTAAACCCTAGATCCATGTCCCAAAGCTGGATCCTGTCTGCTTTGCAGATAGCTGGTGAGGGAAGCTATATTTATGGGACCTCTTTGCGAGTGACCCGTTGCCCACGCCGGGCTAGCATCATGAAAAAGAAAAACTATGGTATTTATCATTTTTCATTTACCATTACTTATTCGGACTATAGTGGATTTAATTATCCCAGAAGAGTTCCTTGTTCCATGCACTCTCTGTGTGTATCATAAAAAACTCAGGGGACCATTCTGAGTTCATTCCCATATATATATATATATATATATATATATATATATATATATATATATAAAACAACCACAGGGAAAAGGAAAAAGAAACACGAAATTCGAGCGCTTTCGTGATATATTCACTTCTTCAGGGACAAAATGTGAATATATCACGAAAGCGCTCGGATTTCGTGTTTCTTTTTCCTTTTCCCTGTGGTTGTTTGCTTATTAAAAAGATCACGTGTTGTTCTGTGATTTTACTGCATATATATATATATATATATATATATATAATAATATATGCAGTGTGTGTGTGTGTATATATATATATATATATATATATATATATATATATATATACACCGTATTTTATTATAATTTGCTTGAATGAACAAGTGCGTAGTTGAGATAAATGTACATATGAATATTCTTTGTCCAGTTATACCCTCTGATTTTGTGTCAGCAATAGGAGAGTGAAGGGTGAATAGCTTATCTCTTCTTTACTCTTCCACCGTCTCTGAATCAATGTGTTTTACATAGATAAGTTTGAACATGATGTTTGATTGTTTTATTTCTAAATTTGGTTCTTTTTACTTCATATTTTTGTGGATGACCTGTAATGGCTATTACGGTCTTTAATGGGCAATAAATTTTTTTAACTGAACTCATTCGTGCATTAAGACATTGATAAACATACTTTAAACTGCTATTACTGCCCTACTTGTACTGTAATAATGATAATAATAATGATAATAATAATAAAATTAATAATAATAATAATTCATAATAATAATAATAATTCATAATAGTTAATAACAATAATAATAATAATTAATAATAATAATAATAATAGTAATAATAATAATAATAATAATAATGATAATAATAATAATAATTTCTTATTGGCAACGAAAGCTCTAAAAAATAAACGTTTCATGTTTCTCGTACTGTATTAATAGAACATATATGGAATGTGAAAAACTATTTCTTCTAATACAGAAGATAATAAATTATAGCCTATTCTTTTCCTTTGAGTAAGGTTACAGATGGGAAAAATGTGAGATATAAGGTAATTATAATTCATTAGATTCTAGCATCAAAGACAGACGAGAAAGAAAAAGAGAGAATTACATAATTACAGTTACCAGCCTGAAGAAAACCCTCAAATCCACCCTAGACTAGAGCAGAGAACGACGAAGTTCAGAAAGAAAGAAAAAACACATTATAATGTGTAAAACGTTAATACAATAAAAGTAGAGAGAGTAAAGCGTGGGAAAAAGAAAATTTTCTTTCTTCCACTAGCCATTCGTAGTTGGAGGAAGAGATATGGAAAATCGGTATTTATACATAACTTATTAAGTAATTTATATAACAATTTGGTACATCGAGACGGATCCAACTTGCATGTTTGAGAGAATCGCATGTTCACTCCAAAGCCGCTTCTACGATTGAGGACCAACGATATTATACTACTGTACTTTACGACTTTCTCCTCTTATCATATCAAAGCTATCAGGGTACTGCACCCCAAGAAAAGGAAGAGAGAAACGGAGAGAAGCTTAGATAAACACAATCGGTTTAATTTTTCGAATCTTCGAACAAACATTATTTCCTCGAAATGAAAAAGGGAAATCATACCAAATCATCCAAAGACCAAACGACAGAAAATTATTTTACCCAATCTATAATCTGTTGGGTTAAGTCAGGTTAGGTCAGGTTTGGAGAATTTAGATTAGGTTTATTTGGGTTCAGTTTCGATGGGGAGAGATTATGGCTTTCCTTTTTATACAATGCTTCACTCTTTTTGCTTCTTGGACTAATAAATACAACCAATAAATGCAAAAAAACTTCACTTTTTTCTACGTGAAGGTCAAAATATGAAAATAAAAACCCACTCTAATAGACAGAGTTTATTTCCACAACAGTTTCGATGCCCACTGGCATCCTCCGAGGAGCATGCCAGTGGGCATCGAAACTGTTGTGTAAATAAACTCTGTCTATTAGAGTGGGTTTTTATTTTCAAATACATCCAATGTTGTTCTCTTTTTAGTACTTAATTCGACAAATTATTATATATATATATATCCCCGCAAGGGGGTTCTAAGCTCGTGCTCTTGAGTGCTCTTTGTGCTCGTTTGTACGTGCTTGTTCCAGGAGGTTTCACGTGCGCCCTCCCGGCCCTAGCACCCAAGGATGATGGGGCTCGACCTTGCAGTCCTTGTCATCCTTGGTCTTTTTCCACTTCGACTGTCCCCTCCACCCTTTCTTTTTCCTCTGTCTTTCCTCTCACTTTTTCTTTGTTTTTCCGCCGAGATATGCCCTTTTAAATAGAGGCGAATCGGTTCTTCCCGAACTTAAAAAAAAAAAAAAATATATATATATATGATGAATAAAACCACGAAGGAAAGGAAACACAAAACGGTGCTCAAGCGCTTTCGTCTAATGACATCCTCAGGATGTCATTAGACGAAAGCGCTTGAGCACCGTTTTGTTTCCTTTCCTTCGTGGTTTTATTCATCATAAATATTTTTCACGTGTTACTTTCGTGAAATAATTTTCATATACTGTATATATATATATATATATATATATATATATATATATATATATGAAATAGGATCCCTCCTAAAGTGACGTAGTTTTACATTTAGGATAAAAATGAAGACGTAGAGCAAAAAAGTCATTATATTTGGCTGCAGCCGACGTTTCGGGCAACTCTACCCATTTTCAAGGCCTAATAAATAAAAGCTAAAATTAATACATGACAAAAATATATGAATGTCGAGAACTAAAACTAATTTAGAGTACAAAATTAAAACTGTTCAAGAACAAAAATTAAAATTACAAAGCAGAAACAGGCATAAGCCAAAATCAAATCAAAAGTAAAAATTATATAAATGACAAAAATATACGAGTGATAAAAATAAAACTTAAAACTAAAAACATTCAAACGTAAAATAGTTAAAAAACTTTACTAATAAAAAGTTAAACGGAATAAAAAGTTAAACGAAAAATCACAAGAGTAAACCAACATACCATGCTCACTTGACAGCTACAAAAAACTGAGGCGAAAAGGAGACAGGGTCACAAGGGAAAAATTTTTAGTATGTAGTTATTCGACAAGGAACAGTCTGCTATTAGAAATCATTCTATCAAGTGTAAGGCTGACATTTCTGTTAACAATTTTAAAATTCTTAAATCATTAAAATGCCCGTCCTCCCTCCGTATTTACGAATCTTTGTGTATTAAATTTTTGAACTCCAGTTTAAATATTGATTCTAGCTGTTACCCCCTTTATATTAATTAGAATAACTACATACTAAAAATTTTTCTCTTGTGATCCTGTCTCTTTTTCGCCTCAGTTTTTTGTGGCTGTCAAGTGAGCATGGTATGTTGGTTTACTCTTGTGATTTTTCGTTTAACTTTTTATTCCGTTTAACTTTTTATTAGTAAAGTTTTTTAACTATTTTACGTTTGAATGTTTTTAGTTTTAAGTTTTATTTTTATCACTCGTATATTTTTGTCATTTATATAATTTTTACTTTTGATTTGACTTTGGCTTATGCCTGTTTCTGCTTTGTAATTTTAATTTTTGTTCTTGAACAGTTTTAATTTTGTACTCTAAATTAGTTTTAGTTCTCGACATTCATATATTTTTGTCATGTATTAATTTTAGCTTTTATTTATTAGGCCTTGAAAATGGGTAGAGTTGCCCGAAACTTCGGCTGCAGCCAAATATAATGACTTTTTTGCTCTACGTCTTCGTTTTTATCCTAAATATATATACACACACACGCACACATATATGTATACAGGGTGTCCCATAAGTCCGGCATCATAGGAAAAATTATAAAAAAAGGCAAAACAAAAACTTTTATTTACAGAACGTGCTCAATATGTCCACTATTGTTTTCAATACACAAATTCAGACGTGATACCCAGTCAGCAAGCACACGGTGAATGATATCAGGAGTAATGGTGTTACATACCCCAATAATGCGCTGCCGCAAATGTTCAACACTCCTAATTTTCTCTGCGTATACCAGCGCTTTCAAGTGGCCCCAGATAAAAATCTAGTGGCGTGAGATCCGGGCTTCTAGCTGGCCATTCCACAGGCCCTCGACGTCCTATCCAATGACCAGGGAATTGTTGGTACAGGTATTCCCTTACTTGGATGCTGTAATGTGCAGGAGCGCCGTCTTGCTGGAACCATGTTGGGAAATTTTCTTCTTCGTTCAAGACACTGGGAATGCTTCTTCCTTGAGCACACGTAGGTAGGTGCCTCCAGTGACATGTTCATCGAAAAAGATGGGCCTATGATGTGATCCTTCCAAATACCACACCATACCATCACCCGAGATGCACCTTGTTCCTTTGAAGTGGTATACCAGTGAGGGTTGTTTTGAGACCAGTAGCGGGTGTTCTGTCGATTTACCTCACCATTTCCATAAAAAACAGCCTCGTCACTGAACAGAATGGTGGACGGGAAATTGGCATCCCGAGCATATTGTACCGTAGCCCATTCACAAAATTTCATCCACCGGTCGGGATCATCTTCGCTTAATTTCTGTAGGATATGAAGTTTATATGGATGCCATTTGTGAGCCTGAAGAATGCGATGGATGCTACTTTTCGACACTCCTGTCTCGGCGGACAATCGCCAAAGAGACTTATTGGGACTTCTGTTAAAATGAGCCAGGATAGCAGTCGCTGTATCATCGTCAGTGGACCTCCTTGAAGGTCCACTGCGTGGTTTATCTTCTATGGATCCTGTTTCCTTAAACTTTGCAACAAGTCTGCTAACACAACTCTGTGTTATTAGCTCGCGGTATGGATGCAGTCTGTTAAATTCAGCAGCGGCCTCTCTTTGACTCCGATTTCCTATGAGTAGAATTATCTGGATTCGTTCTTCCTTGCTCACAGACATTATGGCCTGTAGAAAGAGAAAAATATGAATTATGGTTTGTAGAAATAGAAAAATATGAATTTCTCCTATGATGCCGGACTTATGGGACACCCTGTATATATATATATATATATATGCACACACACATCGGGTATTTCACAACCGGTCTGCCATACTTTAAGGGATCATTTGGGCAGTGATATCGAGTAAAAAAGTTAATATAACATCGGTGCTATTTCCAACCGTTGTGGAGCTACAGACGTTTTAACGTGTACGGGTAAAAGCAAATGAGAGTATTAATCTGATGTATTTTTTGCTACATTTTATGAGATACAACTGATAAAAAATGTTCGCCTCGGTTTTCAATGCACAGCCTTGCTCGTTCCAAACAAGAGTTCACTGCCCATTGAATCATTTCCGTGTCCTCGTATGAAAGCAGCGGCATCCATAATCCGACGCAAGAGTTCCTCTCAGGCTCTCTCGTTTGTACTTTGGTCTTGTAGACCATCTCTTTCATAAAGCCCCATAAAAAGAAATCTAACGGGGTTAGGTCCGGAGATCTCAGGGGCCACGATACTGGATCAGCACGACCAATGTATCATAAAACGTAGCAATAAATACATCAGATTAATACTCTCTTCTATTTTTTCCGTGCACCTTAAAACGTCCGTAGCTCGGCAACGGTTGGAAATAGCACCTATGTTGTATTAACTTTTTTACTCGATATCACCCCCCAAATCACCCCTAAAGTATGGCAGACCGGTTGTCAAACACCTTATATATATATATATATATATATATATATATATATATATATATAATATATATATATAATATCAGGGTCAAATACACTTTGTCAACTACAAATACAAATATGGTCATTTTGGAATTGTCTAATACATATACAAATACACACTTGCAGCTTTTTTATTTGGCATATAGAAATACGAGTTTCAAATTGGCAAGTTGTGACTTCTATCAGTTAATTATTTCGGAGCACCGACAATTCAGCGCAGGACAATTCAGCGCCGACAATTCAGCGCAAAGACAATTCAGCGCAAGACAATTCAGCGCCGACAATTCAGCGCAAGTCAGTACAGTTAAAAGTTTAGTTAAAAAATAAAAATAAATCGCAATAAATAAAAAAGAGAAAAATTTGTATATTTATATATATGCTAAATTTGGTCTGTATCGAAGGAGTGACATTTCAAAGGAGTGACATAACAAAGGAGTGACATAAATACCGTAACGAAGGAGTGACATAACGAAGGAGTGACAAATCGGAGATAAAATTCAAGGAGTATAATTATTAACATTTTATTTAAAAAACAAAATTTGTTAGAATTGTTAAATTAAGATTTTATTTCAAAAACTAGAAACCTAACCTAACCTAACCTAACCTAACCTAACCTAACAGTTGCAAGCCTCTCTTCCCTCTGGATTTGTTCTTTCTTCTTCTTTGTTGGTATTTTCGCGCTGAATTGTCTTGCGCTGAATTGTCTTGCGCTGAATTGTCTTTGCGCTGAATTGTCTTGCGCTGAATTGTCGGCGCTGAATTGTCGGCGCTGAATTGTCCTGCGCTGAATTGTCGGGTCACGAATTATTTCTTCCCGTTTTGAGACTATTCAAGTTAAAAGTAAACAGAAGTGAACATTACTAAAAAGTATTTCGTTAACAGTTGACAAAAAACAATTCGTCACTGGTTACACTTTACAAACATCAACTCAACTCTCTCTCTCTCTCTCTCTCTCTCTCTCTCTCTCTCTCTCTCTCTCTCTCTCTCTCTCTCTCTCTCTCTCTCTCAGGTCCTTGTTCTCCTGGCCCAACGAACTGACTCGCTGAGGTGTTGTATTTGACATGTATTTGAGCAAATACGGCAAATACAACGATCAAATACAAATAAAATACAAATACACATCCTTCGAGATTCTCAAATATAAATACAAATACAAAAAAAGACTGTACTCTAAATACAAAGAGAAATACAAATACGTATTTGACCCCAGCCCTGATATACAGGGTGAGAGGAAAGTCTTTAAGGATTTTATACATATTGAATAATTTGTTAATAATAAATAAATTCCAGTTATCTCACTGCAGTGCGTGCGATACTTTTCAAAGCAACTATACAAGGCCAGGAATGACCCTAGGATAGAACAGAAAGGCTCTAGACCCTAGCCCCATCACCACCATGTTAGTAAAGATGGAATACAACAATTAATAAAAAGTATGTCTTGTGTTGTTGGCTATTTCATATAATAACTGTGAAAAACGTTTTCGTTTATTTCAACAAAAATATAATAAACCCCCCACCAAATGCAACCACTCTTCGATACTGGGAGCTCAAACTTTTGGAAACAGGGAGCCTGGTAAAAGATCGTCCAAGAGGCGGAAGGCCAGTAACAGCGACAGGATACAACAAGGAAAATGTCTTCGCCGCTTTTCAAGTCGATCGAACACCTTCAACGAGAAAAGTTGCACAGGAATTGGGTATTTCCAAATTTTCAGTAGCAAAAATATTGAAATCACAGGGGTACCACGATTACAAACCCATTTACTCTCAGCTCATATACGACGATAATTCTGGTAGACGGCTGCAGTTTGCTGAAACAATGAGACAAAAGTTGAACAGTGATCCAGATTTCCTTGGAAAGATCAAATTTTCAGATGAATATGTCTTCAGTTTAACGAGTAAAGGAAACAAACACAACGTTCACTACTGGGCAAAAAAAAATCCCAAAATACGACTGGGTAAACCTTTAAAACGGCTACACTAACAGTTTGGGCGTGCATTGGTTATTCAGGATTCGTTTTTTTTGACATGGCCGGTAGGTCTCACCTTCCACCTTATAAAGTGCTTTGAACGTATAATTAGAACCAAAACTACCTACTACCTACAACAAAAGAACTTATACAACTCAAATCAACATGGTTTCAGTCCGAGAAAATCATGCCTATTACAGCTATTAGACCACCAGGAGAAAATATTGCAAACCCTGTGTCGAGGACAAAACATAGATGTAATATATACTGACTTTGCTAAAGCCTTCGATAAATGTGACCACGGAATTATAGTACACAAACTTAGGAATACAGGACTTACTGGAAAGCTAGGAAGATGGATATTTAATTTCTTGCGCAAAGAACACAAAGAGTGGTGGTAAATGGAGCCAAATCGGAAGTCTCGGAAGTAGAGAACTCTGTCCCACAAGGGACAGTATTAGCTCCCTTGCTGTTCATAATAATGATGACAGATATTGATGCAGATATCAATGAGAGTATTGTATCATGTTTCGCAGATGGCACAAAGATATTTAAAGAAATATTGAACGAAGGTGACATAGAAAAATTACAAAACAACATTGAAATATTATTCCAGTGGGCAGAAGACAACAATATGAAGTTCAACGAAGAAAAATTCCAACTTCTAAGATATGGTAATAACAAGGAGCTACAGAATAAAGGATACAAAACTCTGCAAGCCAAACAGATAACACTAAATCAACAAGTCAGGGATCTTGGAGTAATTATGTCGTCGGATGCAAAATTCAGAGAGCACTATAACATCAAAATTACAACGGCTAGTAAAATAATGGGAATCATCTGGAGTAGCTTCTGCAGCAGAAAACAAACATCATGTTCAAATTATGGAAGAGTCTAGTCCTCCCATTGATTGAGTAGTTCTCAGTACTCACAAGCCCATACAGAAAACGAGACATTGCGAACATTGAAGCTATACAAAGGACTTTAGGTCTAAGATAAAGGAAACGGGAAGTGAAGACTATTGGTCTCGACTACAATCCCTGAAACTCTACTCTCTCGAAAGAAGGTGGCTTGGGCGGCGAGGTCCCATCGAGTGGCCAGTCAGATCACCTGGTTTAACCCCATGTGATTTCTGGCTTTGGGCTTATTTGCGTGACAAACTCTACGCTCTTGGTTTTCATCTATCCAAATGTGAATGTCCTTGGCCGCAGAATAGATGAACTGAAAAGATGTTCAAAAGAACAATAAAGAGTTTCACAGAGAGAATCCACAAATGTATCAGCGGATGGAGAACTCTGAAAATTAAATTACAGTTTAACAAAATATTTGTATGAATAAAGTTCTTATAGAATTTTTGTTTGATTTAGTTCATCATTTGAACACATATCTTTATAATGTTGTTAACTGAATGGATATGCTTTCGTTCTTTACAAGTCCTTCTCAAGGAATAAACAAAGATTGAAGAAAAACAACCTATATTACGATCCGTTCACAAAATGATTTAATCCGTGGTAGGATATTTTTGCGTACCGGATGCCAATATCTTTCTAATCGTTCTAAAATACAGCATTAATGTTTTATAATCTCTTATGAGATAGTGCTCTTTAGTTTTTGCAGGCAAGGACTCAAGTTGATATTTGGAATGGATTTTATACATATAGTTTCTGAGATATTTATCTCTATTAAATCAAAATAGTATTAAAATAGCGTTAAAACCTACCTAATTACGAATTAAATCCCTACTATTTTATAATCATATTTAGGCTATTTGCACCAACATAATCATTTAAAGTCGTTTTCATATCATACACGTATAATGATTCTAAGATTGTCAGTTCTCAGTTATTGTTTGTTGGTCAATAGTGGAAATTTATGTGAAAAACATTGTAGTAATGTCTAATTAAGAATTAAATGTTTGTTTATAAATTTAATGATGTTCAATTAAGTTTTATTAAAGAAGAAATAAAAAAATGGTTGTATTAAAATTATAAAATACGAGTTGGTAACACTAAGAATCGGCCCAAGCGGGACGAGAAAGAGAAACCAAAAAAGGGCAGTCATCGGAGGCCTTGAGCGTATTAAGGTGTTTTTTTGGTGTGAAGATGTTGTTGTGAATTTAGAATAGTATTTCATATCTCTCTCCGACTAAAATGTTAACGTAAATTCCCCCCCCCCCGCCCTCGCATTACCCCGTTTAACTAAGTGTTTTTGGTATAAATAAAGTTAGTAAAATGTTAATGAAGAATATAATTAATCCCCGGTCTCCCATGCCCGGTTCAAATTATAACGGCGCCTCAACTCGGTCACGTCTACCGTATTTATAAAGTACAGCGAAAGCGAGTGAAACGAGTGTAAAGAGAACGACGAAAGATAAAGAGAAATGGAATAAAGAAAGCGAAAATAGTACCAAAAGCAAGATAAGAAAGGTTAAAAAGGCATAATTATGACATTTTGGTGGCAAGCGGTGGCCCTAATTACATTTACTTACGAGGCTTTCCCACGTGCCTTATATTTCGGTCAAAATTGTTGCTACCCGTATTATAGCATTAATAAATATTCTGTTTCGATAATTGAAATGGTAAAATGCATTGTGTACCCCATTTGCAAGCAAATTTCGATTTCCATTCCTTAACAATTCAAGGTAAATGTAATTCAAAATGGCGTCTCACTTTCGAAATCCTAGGAGCGTCTTCGTAATTTTCGCGGTGAAAATTTTTTTTTTTCTCGTCTCGTTGGAGTCTAGATTTCCAAACCGCTTTGACTCAAAATTTCTCTGACTCGTCTTGTCGAGACCGTTGTAATGTGGAGTAAAAAATTAGAGTAAAATTTCGAGAGTCGTTTGTTTCCTTCCCCACTCTGTTTTTTCTTTAGATTTCTTTTCGTTCGGTTGGAGAGAGAAATTTCAACATTCATAATTGCTGTCCGGTGACTCATTCTTTTTTCTTCTTTCCTTTCCACTTTTATTACCTGTCAAAAGCCTACCTATTTTGTGTTTAAAGTCCTTTTTTGTATTTACATTTCGGAATTAGTAAAAATTGTGATGATAAGAATAATAATGATTGGTAAATAAATTTTACACTTACTTATATGAATTAAATTATTTTAGTTGTTTAAATAGAGTGTAACAAGCATTTTTATACGGTAAGGATTAAAATGTTTGAGCGTATAGGTAACGCATATCTAGGTGTATTATGTATATAGTAGCGAATTGTAAAAGAATGAACAAGTAACAACATTTTTCCAGATTTAGTAGGAGTTTTTAAGATTATTCTTTGACTGGATGTGTCGCCTGTAAATCCTTTAGCACATCAACATCAGATGTGTATAATTTTAAGGATCGCTTTGTAGTTTTCGCTTTATAGTTTAAGTTAATTTTAAAGTGAAAGTCGAAAAATAATCGTTAAAGACACTAATTTATACTGGGTCAAATACAAATTGTTTAAGTTTATTATGCTTGCCGTATATAAATTGTGAGACTTCAACATGAGCAAAATTTGTTATAAAAAGATAAAAATTGAAATTGAAATAGAGAAATTGTTTTCATAAATTCTTTTGCTAAATTAATTTCTGTTTTTGAATTTTTTTTATATATTCACTAATGTTTGTAGTTTTATAGGTGGGCTGATTGTTGTTGTCTATTTTTTTCTTTCTTTCATTTTCCAGACAATTCCAAGTGATATTTTGTATACTTAGGCTGTTTAAATTTTTTTTATTCTGAAACTGAATTTTATTGTGTTAGGGAGTGTTTTTTTTGTTTAAAGTTTTATTTTGGGTATTAAAAATTAAATTTTTTTACGTTCGCGCGTTTGCATAGAAAATGTTACAAAAATTGTTTCCCGATGTACTGCAGTTAAATTCGATTAGGAATATTTTTATAGAGGCTCACTTAAAAACAAAGCGAACATTCTTCATTATTAGGCTGACCATACGTACCGTTTTGAACGGGACAGTACCGTTTTTTTTATGGGTTCTGTATGGGTTCTGTCACTGAAGAATAATTATAAGCTCAATATGTTTATGTACTTACTTTTTCATGAATACAGAATATTACATAACCCCCGTCCCTTTTTTGCCATCCCAATGTCCCGTGTTTGTCTCAAGGAAATATGGTCAGCCTATTCATTATGCAGTGATTTGTTTTAATTTTTGTTTTGTTTACATAGTAGGTTGCCTTGTATTTTTGGGTTCATAATATCTGTTCTTATTTAGAATAACGATGTAAGTTTGTAGTTTCACTTGGAAACGATAAATTACTCGAATTTTAGTGATTTACAAACCATACTGGGTTTTGTGTTGAAGGAGAGAGTTGTCTCTCAGATGTAATTTGTGAATTACGAGTTTTCCTCCTATGAAATTTAGCGTTTCAAGTTGGAATTAATACATTAAAGTAACTTTTCAGTATTAATATTTAAAAATTTTTATATTTAATGATTCTGTTTTGGAAAATTGTTATTTTTTAGACTTCAGTTGGGTTTACTAATGCAGTTAAAACTTTAGCTAGTGTTAACCGGAGATGGAGCCTTTTAGATGGCCAGTAACGTTTTTGTGGTATCTGTGTGTGCTTCCCCCAAAGTGTAAGAGGGTTCGTGATTTTAAGAGAATTGATGACATGAAGTTTCTGGGTTTCATTTCTATCTTTTGTATTTAAATGTATTGATGTAATTTCTGAAGGTAGTTTGAATAATAATAATATTTTTTTAATTATAATGGTTACTATGTATGGGCGCTTTATATTTCTACTGTGCAGTATTGTTTCGTTGCGTTTAATAATTTATTTTTTATCTTCTCCCATGTAACTGCCATAAGTGATCTTATTGGTAGCTAGGCGTGATTGAATTTTTGCGAAATTTTGAGATTTGTCATTTTTTTTCCGTGAATTTCGCCAGAGCAAATTATAGTTATTGTTTTGAAGTGAAATGTCGAGAAAATTCGGTAAATTAAATATGAAATGATAATCAGTAGCAGTACAAACGTTTCGAATAATTTTCGTCAAAATTCCGAGAGGCTCGATTTGGAGGCAACTAAGTTGGATCCACATTCCATCCATTGAGTTTAGTTGACCCGATAGGTGATCGATCACCGATGAGAGAGAGAAGAGAAGAGAAGAGAAACCGAATGTGCAGGGACTTGGCACAGGACAGTTTCGGTCGAAGATGGTCTATTGGTATTTTTCGGGCAGTAGTTATTCACGCTGCTCGATGCTCCGCTAAATATGTGTTTTAGCACCTCGGTAGGCAAACTACGAGAGTTTGAACGAGTGTCTAAGGCTTTACTGTCCATACAGACATACAGTAGGTTCGTTGTGAAACCGCCTACGGCGAAGTGATCGTTTGGTTATTGCCAGTAAGAAAGTCTTTCAGATGGACGTAGGAAGAGCAGCTTTCACCGACAAAAGTCGAGATGAGACAGGCGAGTTGATTCGTCGACTTCTAGAAGTGCAAATTCCGTCCAATTCCGGTGCGTGGTTCCACTTTCAGTATATCTCTCCCCCTGATCCTCTTAGAATTGGACGTCTCTCTTGGTTTTTTTTTTTCGCCATATGGAGAGAGAGCAGAACCAACCTCAAGCGTGCTGACCTGTTGCATGGTGATGCAATCCCTTGCATTCTAGCAAAATGAGCAGGAGCTGCGATTGAAAATTGAAGAAGTCCGTTGTCAACTGTGCGGATTGTGATCTAAACAACGTCCAGCTATTATTGTACTGATTATTATGTAATGAAATTATAAGTGAAAGGGTGCGATTATTGCCCAGATTTGTTTTGTATTTCGTGAAATAGTATGTACTCTGGTCAGTATTTTATATAAACGTTTTCTCGTTTTTCTATGTTGCCCTAATAGTAACTGTATAACTATATAAATATTTGTTTCGAATGTAATGCGATTTTTGATGAGGAATCGCTGGAATAGATCGTGAACTTAAAATTTGTGTAACCAGTGCTAAGAAAATTATCCGTTATTTGTCACGTTACCGATTTGTTACAGGTTGTAAAATTGATTATTAGTGTGAAATGTTATTTTTATGCAAATGTTGTGAATATTATAGTTTTTGTTTTCGATTTTTATAACATGATACGAAATATCTGATGTGTGGAATTTGTCACTGAAATGATTTCCTGTCTATCCTAACTGTGAACTTGTTAAAGAAAAAAAACTGCAAAATAAATAAATTTGTTGAATAAATAAATAAATTTGTTAAACGATATTAATAAGTTTTCCTAGAGAAAGACTTATTTTCAAGGGGGTGATGCGAGTGTAGTAATGTCTAATTAAGAATTAAATGTTTGTTTATAAATTTAATAATGTTCAATTAAGTTTTATTAAATAAGAAATAAAAAAAATGGTTGTATTAAAATTATAAAATACGAGTTTGCAACACTAAGAATCGGCCCAAGCGGGACGAGAGAGAGAAATGCCCAAAAAAGGGCAGTCATCGGACGGCCTTGAGTATTAAGGTGTTTTTTTGGTGTGAAGATGTTGTGAATTTAGGATAGTATTTCGTGTCTCTCTCTGACTAAAATGTTAACGTAAATTCCCACCCTCGCATTACCCTATTTAACTATGTGTTTTCGGTATAAATAAAGTTAGTAAAATGTTAATGAAGAGTATAATTAATCCCCCCGGTCTCCTATGCCCGGTTCAAATTATAACGGCGCCTCAACTCGGTTACGTCTACCGTATTTATAAAGTACAGCGAAAGCGAGTAAAACAAGTGTAAAGAGAACGATGAAAGATAAAGAGAAATGGAATAAAGAAAGCGAAAATAGTACCAAATGCAAGATAAGAAAGGTTAATAAAGATAATTACTACAACATGGATGATTATTGATATAGTTAATGTTCACGGATAATATTTAGTTTGGTTCTTAAGTGGCAGAAAAGTTCTGCTGTTGATGCCTTCATGAGTTAAGTCGTTGCTACAACGCAAAACCTTTTCTCGTGGGGGAGTAACCTTCCTGCGCGCCCATATGATGTGGCGGCCCGTGGTTTGAATCTCACGTTAAGCTGTAGGTCCCCTCTTTCACATGAACTTTGCTGTTACAAAGGAGGTTAAACAATCCCAAACATTCTTATTACAGTTATTACAGCCACACTGAAACACCTTTGGCTTCCGTTATAAGTTTTTCCTTTTCGAAAGCAAATCCACTGTTTAAGTGAATTTGTGTATAATAACCTACTCTGTTTTGTAGCTGTCGTCCGATGCACAATGGACTACACCGTTTCTGTATAAGCGAAGTGAGACCAATGAAGTCGGGGGTTCGAATCCCATAGTAATAATACTAAGGCAGTTAGATCAATAAGCCGCATCAGTTGACCTGAGCGCTGTAAGAGTTTCTCGCTCTCTTAACTGATTACTTGTGCCCGGATGTTCAGGTAAAATGCCATAAATGCCTTTTTTGGCCTATTTTTGCGTTTACAGGAAAAAATTGCCTCTGTCCTCATAAAGTACATAATTTGCCTTTTTCTATTATTTTCTTGTATTATTCCATTAGAGTTCCAATACAGGCCTATCAGTTTCTGTTATATATTTATAAATTCAGTTTTACACACACACTTATACAGTATATATATATACTTATATATATATATATATATATATATATATACAGGGCCTATCAGAGGTGGAGCCAGGAGGGCCATTTGGCCTGGGCCTCAAGCTTAAGGGAGGCCTCAAATTTAGAAACTTTGAGGTTTGAATATAATGTTTTGCAGTGAAAGTAATAATTGGGTTTAGCTATGGGCCTCAAAAGCTGGAAGTGTCCCGGGCCTCGCTGGACCTCTGAGAGGGCTTGTATATATATATATATATATATATATATATATATATATATATATATATATATGATGTAAAATAATGCATTGTCGCGACGAAGTATGAAGGAAACCACCTTTCAGGAAGGTGCCAGCGCTTGTCAATTGGTAATGATCGCTTAAACAGGGAACAGAGTTTATATACAGGGTGTACATAAAGTCAGGATCTATTTTTGTGAAATAATTATTTTTTTCTATTTTTCTTTTCAGAAGCCCTTAGAATGAATACAGAAGAGCGTGTGGCAATAGTAATTTGGCGGATCGAGGGAAAGAAATACAATGACATCAGAGAGAAGTTTAGAAGGAGATTTCATAAGCCGGGGCCAATAGACAAGACAATACGAAAATTGGTGAACAAATTTAAACGAACGGGATCTGTAAATGATGAAGCAAGATTAGGACGACCGTGTATGTCAGATCTTACCGTGAATGCAGTACGCGGAATTATCACTGAGGAGCCACGTACGTCTGTTCGTGCTGCATCACACAGACTCGGCCTCCCGACGTCATCTGTGCACAAACTTCTGAAAGTTAATTTGCAGAAGAAAAGCTATCATTTGCAGGTTTTACATGATTTACATGAGGAAGATTTCCCTCGACGAAGTGCTGTGTGTGCTGATCTCGTAGAACAAATCTGGAGTGATAATTTAATGGACAACATTCTCTTTAGTGATGAAGCCACTTTCCATACGTGTGGAAAAGTAAATCGCCATAACTGTCGAATTTGGGCAGATGAAAGACCGAATGATTTCGTCCAAAATTGGGAAAGAGACTCACCTAAAGTTAATGTCTGGATGGGTTTAACAAAATCTAAGGTTTATGGTCCTTTTTTCTTTGCTGAAGCTACAGTTACGGGGCTTATTTATCTGGACATGTTGCAGCAATTCCTTGAACCTCAGCTGATTGGGGATAGGATTGTTAGTACCGTTGTCTATCAACACGATGGTGCTCCTTGTCACTATGCCAAAATTGTTCAGGATTATCTAAATGGACGTTTTCCAAATCGCTGGATCGGACGCGGAAGCAACAGACCTTGGCCAGCGAGATCACCAGATTTAACCCCTTTAGATTTCTTTGCATGGGGCTTTATCAAATCGCACGTCTATCAGACGAAGATTACGAGTCTTGAAAACTTATGTACACGTATACGAACTGCTGCAGATAACATAACCCCGCAAATGCTCCAGAATGTGTTTAGAAATGCTGCGGAACGATTTGAGCTGTGCAGGGATACTGATGGGTGTCACGTCGAATCCTACTCTTAATTATTTAATAAATGTTACCACTTTATCATTTTATGATTGAATTCCATATAATTTCCAAGTGCTTCACAACAATAGATCCTGACTTTATGTACACCCTGTACACCTGGAAGTTAATTATCAGGGATTAGTTAACTGAACCTTCCCATCTTCTTATCAGGGGAAAGTTAAGTGACCCCTCCGACCCAGCTTTGACCTGATGGATGTACCTGTTTTGCCTGGGAATTTTTGGATGGAGTAGTATGCCCGCAAAATGGTTGAGAGCAATGCAATTCCAAATGTTGATCAGTGGTGCAAAGGGGGAGGGGGAATGGTGCAAGATGTTATGCAACAAAAGGGGAGGGGTTCTTGCAAAAAGTCAATGCTGCAAAGGGGGTTATGCAACAAGGGGAGGGGTTATCCTCCAAGCTGCAATGAAGGGGGAGGGGAACTACCCCAGCAAGCTGGGGGAGTCCACCTGACCTCTTTCGGGGAGAAGTTGGGACGGCCTCACCCCCAAAAGGATTAACCTTAACCTAAGCGAGGGAGAGAAAGGAGAAGGAGGAGGGTCTTTGGGAGAGAAGTGGGACGGCCTCACCCCAAAGGGAAACCTATCCTAAGCCTTAACCTAAGAAGGAGAGAGGGTGTTCGCCTGGCTCCAGCCAGACGCATAATGAGAGTTCATCCGAGCGCCCGCTGTCTTATAAGGTCTTAATCAGCCAGTTGGCTTAGAAGGCATAAATGGCCTGTATATATTAATAACCTTCGAACGAATTAAAAGCGCACAAAAAAGCACATACACCCCCCGACTATACGCCCATAAAGCCCCTATTACCACACACAAACACACACACACACACACACACACACACACATATATATATATATATATATATATATATATATATATATATATATAATCAGATGTATGCAAAGCCCCAATAGCAAAATAAATACGAGCACAACCACCACACAAAAAAGACCACATCATCACCATTCCTCTAAGTATAAACTTTTAAGACCTCATCCCATCAACAGAAAATGGTGAGATGAGGGCTCTAGCCAATCGTCTAAGTATAGACTTTTAGGAGCTCATCCCATCAACACCACGTAACCGATATAAGGGCTACAACGAAGCGTCGAAACTTAGACGATTCGTGGTGAAACAGTATTATACAACCACCTCCACAACTACCACCACAGCACCGCAACCACCTCCACCGCTTTACTTACCTGCTCCTGGTAGACCGACAAGATCTCTAAACACGACCCAATAGACAGAGCTATTAAACAAATACGTTTATGGGGCCAAGGGGGTAGATCGACAAGGTCTTAAAAAGGCAACGCTAACAGTTTTTGAGCTTCTCGTGGTGGAGCACCACGAGGCCAATTTGACATTTGGTGGGCGATCTTTTAAACACAAAATTGAATAAGATAAAGTAAGTTTAATACAAAAACAAATTTTCATCATAATACACAATTTTATCCTTAAACTATAACATAAAAAGCATTAATATGATTTTAAAACAAAATAGAAAATAAATTAGGGGTAACTTATTCATTTTTCGTCTTTTGGCCAACTATTTCTTTAATATAAAATTTATCTTTAAGATACAAATATATCTTTAAACCTTATTACAAAAAAAATTAATATAACTTTATATTAAAAATAGATTGTATTTCGGGATAACTATTTCATTTCTCGTCTTTCGCCCAAATAGATTGTTTCAATATAAATTTATCTCTAAGACACACATATATGTATATATACACACATATATATATATCATAAGAATAAAACAATTGATAAATAATATTGTTTTTGGCTCTAGAACAGTGGTTCTTAACCTTTTTACTACCATGCCCCCTCTAGGAATTGGTCCTTCCCTCCACGCCCCCCTTCAATCAAAATAACATTCTCAATATCTTCTCAATATTAGCCCATGCTCTCGTTAAGAGAATAACAAATACAATTAGAGAAATTCCTGTTTCTAGGGGGGCGCGCCCCCCCGGTTAAGAACCACTGCTCTAGAAGGACGCAACGGTTCGATGGAATTTAGATTGCGGCAGATCGGCGCCTGGTCAGTTTGCTTGACACCTCAGAAAAACAAATTTTCGTTTCCAAACAAAACCTCTCTCCTCCTCTCTCTCTCTCTCTCCTCTCTCTCTCTCTCTCTCTCTCTCTCTCTCTCTCTCTCTCTCTACGAATCTGTTTCACTTCTGAAAGAAATCTATGGAATGGATAAGTTATATTTGACACGTCCCCCCCAGAATTCGCCGATCGTCCAATTACAGCTCAATAGGCGGGCCTGAGAACGAGCCTAGGATCTCTGGATGGTGGGAAGTCACGCTTACACGTTATGGACCACCCTAATTTCTCCGACGGCCAATAGGAAACTCGCGATTCGGCTGTTGGGGGTGGTTACAATTAAGACCGCGTATATAAGAGGGCATTTACAGCTGGAATCCACAACAGTTGTATTTATCAACGAGTAACTACAGAAATATATAGCCATGAGTCATTCACAACAGTTTTATTGCTCCCCGCAATTGTTTGAAGACGGGGACCTCTGTGCAGGGGCTACGCCCCACCTTTTCGGAGCGGCTGATCGGAACGCCCTACTTTCAACGCAAACCATTGCAGAAATTTGTGAAGGGGAGAAAGACTCAACAGATGAAGACGAAATTGAAATGTAAGTAATTAATTTAATTTGTGATTCGGTCTATGTATATATATATATATATATATATATATATATCTATATACACACACACACATCGTTCCATTCAGTGCCAGTGTTAAATAATTTATAAAAAGCCATAATAAATGTGGTTTGGAGAGCTAGTTTGTGATAAATGGAATGCCATTCACTGTCTACGTGTATATATATGTACACACACACACACATCGTTTCATTCAGTGCAAGTGTTATAATTTATAAAAAGCCGTAATAAAACGATGTGAAATTGTATCTGCTCAGGGGTCGAGACTCGGTGCCGGCAGACGATGCGTAGCACACCCACCTAACCTTTCTTCCTGAGAACGTCATTTAGACAGTGAATTTTATTATGCGATGAAGGTGTCCTTTGAAAGTGAAATTTTATTACGCGCTTGTTTCCCTGTACGTGATAACTTAAAAAATTATAGAAAGTTCTACAGGTAGAGTTTTAGAATTACCAAAATTTTAAAGAATTGCCTGCGGTCCAGGGTTCGAAACCCGGTGCTGACAGAAGATGCGTAGCACACCCAGATAATCTTCCTTTTGACCACGGTTAGGCTAGTTGCGTGCTGTTTATTATTTGCCCGGGTACCATATCCTATATTTTCTCTTATTGTAACTCTCCCGTCCCATATATACATCGCGGTGGCCTGACATATAATTGCATACTTACTACAGGATACTGTGCTAGGTTTTCTGTAATCAATGTATTCTACTAAGTATTTAGAGAGTGAATTTTGTTTATCAAATATTTACGTTTAATAAATTTATAGAAAGTTCTACAGGTAGGGTTTTAGAATTACTAAAACTTTAAAGAATTCCAACGGTCCTGGGCGGCTCGAGGCCCTGTGATGGTAGGCATTGCGTAGTATGCATAGTTAGGATAAAAGTATTTCCAAAGATGTAAATTACTGTACTTGTAACGCCTTGCAACTCTCTCTCTTTCTCTCTCTTCATATATATATATATATATATATATACATATTAGTGATGGATCGAATAACCGCAACCGCAACCGCACTACAACCGCACAAAAATTCACAACCGCAACCGTAACCGCAACCGCCGTTCCATAAGTGCGGTTGCGGTTGTAAAAGCTTAGTTAATTTTAATTTTAGGTTAATTAGAAATATTTCTTTTTTTAAAAAGAAAATGATGGGTCTCCTTATGCGTGCTTAAACGTGACGTCATACGGCTGCCGTAGTAAAATTGGTTTAAACTGCGCTCTAAGTTATTACTCTGTGAGCTCCATGAAGTAACATTTATTTTTATTTAATTTCTTCAAACTAAAATCGCCTTTAGTACAATAGTCAATAAAGCTCTTCAGTGGAGTGGGAACGTTGTACGATGAGAGGCGTTGCCGCTTGAAAGGTGAAAATGCAGCAAAAATATTATTCTTGAAATTCACACTACCTGTCATTAAGTTTGACATCAGTTTTTCAAATGAATAATAATCCATAACTTTCCAATGGGTGGAGGCTGGGAAAGTGGTAGGTGGGATGAACAGTGCGATGGGTCCTCGTCCCTCATCCTGGTAACACACTTAGTGCAAAATATGGTTTTAATTAATTTGACCTATTCTTTCATAATAGCTTATAAGTTTAGAATAACTTCATTTAAATAGTATTTATTTAGTAAATACCTTATGTTGAACACAAGTTTTGCAACACACAAATAGCGGTAGCGGTGTATTGCAAAACTTGTGTTCAACATAAGGTATTTACTAAATAAATACTATTTAGTATATATTATGTACCAAGTGTGGCTAAATCGCACTATAGTGGCTAAATCCAGTTAATAATTACGCATTTTTCCTAGTATATGATAACCGCAACCGCAACCGCGGTTGGAAAAAATTCGACAACCGCAAACAAAACCGCAACCGCGGTTGTGAAAAACCGACCACTCGATCCATCACTAATACATATATATTCCTCTGTGTGTGTGTTTTGGTGAAAAACAATAGGTTTTAATTATTGTCCATTCTGTTTCCATCGTGGTTATTTCAGCATATATATATATATATATATATATATATATGGTGTGGTTGTAATAATACATTTTTACTCCTCACATTTTGTTGTAAATGCTTCATAGCGGGTATCCTCATAGATTAGTTTGCATTAGTACTGACCTATGCTTTCTGAATACAATTCGATTTATGAACAAAAATGGATTTCAATTGAAAAAGATTCAGTATGAAGTAATCTTGTTAATTTCTCCTTAAAGGACCGATGCGAAACTTGATCGTGTTATGGCTACTTTTTGCGACAGCTTTGAAGAAAAGCAAATAGTCGACGGCGATTTGGAGGTTTTATCGCGCAGCCAACCCAGTGATCTGAATGCGGAGGTCGAGGTATTGGCTCACATCCGGACCAACGAATGCCAGGTCATCGAGGAACTAATGTAAGTTTTTATTTGGTTAAGAACAAAACATTGTATTTTCATTCAATTTATTAAATGGTAGAAATCATGTTTTAGAACAATTCAGCTTACAGAACTAGCATCCACTAAATAAGACTAACATTAATGGAGACATTTTACACAATATAGTTACAATTATATATACACGCGTGAAACTTTACACAATACACCGAGTGCGCACAAATGGGAGCCTTTTTTTATCTGTCTGCATACCAATTCATCATTCATCTCAGTGTTGCACAAATCGAATAATTTTAAAAAATGTATAAATCCCTTCCCACGTGACATGTGCAGGAGAAATGAAAGGCAGTACATGTCGCAAGTATTACTAAAATATCTTTGGAATCGGTAAGGATGCCCAACAATTTCAGGGACATGCAGCTGTTCGAGAAATTGCACAACAACAGGGCTGAGTACCGAGTGAATGAAAAGAGTACATTATTTCCCTATTTTTAAAATAGATTGCAAACCAATGAATCCCCTCGCCCCCAACAATGTCCGTGTTCACAATAAGACTACACCAATCTCTTGTAGTTGGCAATTTCAATGTTTCATTCTTCGCAAACACACCGATAAATTTGGAGCGTGTGACTCGGTCACTTTTCATTACTCTTTGGAGTGTATTCGCGTCCATTTTAAAAGTCTGTAACTACGTTCCTGAAGCGGTCAATTTCAATTAGAGCTTGTGACTCGAGGTATACTAGTACACTAATAGGCGCATCTATCAGGTTTGCTAATTCCAATCTAACTGAGAAGTTCCCACTTTGTTGTGGGCTTAAGTGTGTATTTACACTAGAAGATAAGTCGGGGGTGATATCAAACGGTTAAAGGTTAAATTGATCGACAAATTCTTTCTGCGTTACGACAATCCCAAGCTCATCACAGCCACCAGCAATATGGGCCAGATTATAAGCTATAATATAAGATATAAGCTTTCGCGCAAAGCGGAACACAGCGTCTGATGAGTAGTCCGTATCCATAGTCCCACCCAACGCAACGCCATTGACGTATAGCGTTATATTTTTAAGGCCGAAATTCTCGAATTTAAAGGAGTTCGTTTTATATTTTCCATTCGTCGAAGCATGATCCTGCATTCCAATTAATAACCTTTTAGGTAGAACTCCCAGGAACACGTTTTCTAGCTGCTTCGAGGCCAACCCCTGAGTGTATGAAATTTTTTTCAATTTCTACATATTTTGGCAAACTTAATTTCACTCGCCGTACGCGCAGATATGTTTCCATGATGTGAATCACAACGGGTTTTGCTCTCTCTTCTTGATCAGGACCTAGATTTATGTAGATCTCAGGATTCGTGCGGGTGAGCTTTAACTTCATATCCACCCCATTCATAAGCAATTTCTCCTGCAACGTAAAATCTGTATGCAGACGTCCAAAACACTCGTATATCTTCTTTTTAGAATTTTTAAATTTATCCTTTATACTACTTTCGTCTTTAGTCTGATAACACTGGTATGCATCAATTTTGCTGTCAAGGGTTTTGTAAGTGATTCTTATAGAGTTTTTCCTGCTGATTTCGAATCTGCAATCAATTTTTCTCAATGAGCTCAGGTTATCTGGCTATGGCCTCATAAGTAAAATAGAATTTTTCGTGATTTTGTCAAGCGGAATTGGAACAGTAACATCTATCATCATTTGTTTCACTTGTATAATATCTTTTTTTACTTTTCAGGCATATAGATAAAATATTTCAATGAATAGAGCGTGTAAAAATGATCCCAATAGATTCTGCTACATATGTGGGACGGTTACCATGCCAAATAACCAGTCCCAAATCACTAAATTTGTGAAGACAATGTATAGAGCATACTTTGGAATTAAGCTAGGGGACCAGGACAAAAATTTCGCCCCTCATATGTGCTGCAAGACGTGCATTGAAAATTTGAGAAGACGGAGCAAAGGCAGAGCGAAATCTTTGCCTTTTGGAATTCCCATGATTTGGAGAGAAGGAAAGGATCACGTGACAGATTGCTATTTCTGCATGACAAACCTCCAAGGTGGGCTTATAAATTTATTTTTCTTAAATATTTTGAAATCCTCGTATGAAACTTGACATAATATTCACCATAATGTAATATTCACCATATATAGCATAATATTCACCATAATGGTAATCATACATTTACATATACATATTGTTATAGAAAATACATTTACACATACATATTGTTATACAAGTTACATTTACATATACAATGATTGTATATTTTCTTTCTTTTTCATTCATATCGTCCCCGAAGGGACAGTATCAATGAAAAAGAAAGAAAATATACAGACTCCATCGACCTATTTCATATCTTACAGACCGCAGCCTTCCCTCACGAGCCGCCACTGTCTGAATGCTTCTTCTATTTCATATGCAAGTTTTTATCCACGTTTCTGTGTTTCTATTTTCAGGAGTTAACAAGAAGAATAACTCATTGTTGTATACCTTGACATTCCTTCTGCTATGAGACCTGTACCCCATGGTCCTGGAATTCCAATACCCGACCCCTCAAACCCTGGACTTCGATGATTCTGATGATGAATCAATGACCAATGCCAATGACCAGTCCCAGTCGTATATACCTCAAATACCGCTTCAAATGAGCCGAGGCCTCTCAACCAGGCCAAACTTAATGATCTTACCAGGAATTTAGGACTTTCCAAATTAGCTGCCGAGATCTTGGGCTCACGACTTCGAGAGGACAACTTGCTGGCTCCGGGAACAACATTCTCCTGGTATAGGAACGAGAGGAAGAATTCCGCAAGTTTTTGCAGTGCACGAAAATACCTCTTCCTTAGTGTACTGTTGCAATGTTGAGGGGCTAATCGAATCGTTGGGCCTGCCATATAACGCATCAGAATGGAGGCTATTTATAGACTCGTCTAAACGAAGTTTGAAAGCAGTACTTCTCAACATTGGGAATAGGTTGCATCAGTCCCTGTAGCACATTCCGTACAACTTACTGAGAGCTACGATAACGAAAATTTTACTGATGCTCTCGTATACGACCAACATAACTGGAGGATCTGTGGAGATTTGAAGGTAATACTAATATCATAAGTAAACTATTGCTATTGACTATGTTGTTTTTTCCAAAGGTTATTTGAGAGCGTATAAGAACACTTAACTTCCCCAGAATGATACAGTCCAATGCATAGATTTTTTTATCTGATAGAACAATTCTCTAAATTCTTTAAATATTTTCATTTTTTTTCAGATTGTGGCATTTGTATTGGGAATGCAAGGGGGATATACGAAATACCCATGTTTCCTCTGCAAATGGGAATAGCCGAGCGGATGAGAAGCACTATGCACAGCGTGAATGGCATCCAGAGAGAATTTTGAACCTGGGTCGCATAATGTCGTTTCAGTGCCCCTTGTACCACCAACAAAATTTTGCTCCCACCACTTCATATTAAGCTGGGCTTGATGAAAATTTCATCAAATCAATGAATAAGGAGGGTTCAGCATTCCGATATCTCGAGAGTAAATTTCCTCATATATCTGATGCTAAACTAAATGCTGGGGTTTTGATGGTCCTCAATTCGAACTTTGATCAAGGATACTCAGTTCGAAAACGCAATGACTCCAACTGAGAATAATGCCTGGCAGGCATTCAAATCAGTTGTCACTGATTTTCTTGGCAAGCGTAGAAGTCCAGAATAGAGTCCGTGGTCGAAAACTTGATGGAAGCTTTCAAAGCTCATGGGTCGCGCATGTCCATAAAAATGCACTTTTTGTGGTCCCACTTGGACTATTTTCCTGAAAATTGCGGGGATTATAGTGAGGAACAGGGTGAACGATTTCACCAAGATATCAGTACGCAGTTTAGCGTACATGTGCATGCACCTTGGATCAAAAAAGTATGGGCCTGAGCTGGGTATCACGAATTCTATAGGGGCCTTGGTGAACTAATTGTGTTTACTGGGTTAATTGTAATAAAGTCACTATGCTCAATAGAATAGAAACTTATGTAGTGGGGCAGCTCCGATTTAAAACATTGTGAGCTACACAGATGGATGAAGCGTGCCATGACGAGCCAGAAATAGTGCCACCTCTCTCGACAAGTAGTAATCAGCCTATGATTCGTGAGAGCAGTGTCCTCAGTTTATATCAGTTAAAAAATTGATCAGCCATAGGTTTCATTCGCTTAGAACACTTTTTTGATGTCCTTTTACGTTTAGCGCCACGTGTTGGTAACCCCTTCTTCCGGACAGCCCTCTTCTTCTTTCCGCCACCACGCATTTTTCTCTTTGCATCTTTGATGATTTCGTCCCGTGTACGTTTAAATGTATTTTAATAGCTTTTTTAGGTTTAGCTCCACCCATTATGTCTTCTACCGCGTTAAAACCTGATTGTAACGCCTTCCTCCCGAGCTATCTAGCCCCCTTCTTCAACAATGGGACAGCCGTGCGTAGTATGGTTGAAAAAATGGATCCAAGCCCACTCACACGCTGATATCTCACTCCTCGATAGACTGTGAAAGGCTTTGGGTCATTATAACTGAATGCTACGAAAGTGTAGCTTCACTGTTAAGCTCCCATCACCGAATGGGAAATTTTTTCCCTCAATCGTTCTTATATATATAGAGATATTGGTTAACAGATTAGTCGCAACATTCACATAATGGGGCTTGTCATATGTAATGCTCAAACTCTTCCCTCTATGGTTGGGGATGTGTGCAATGCGCAGCAGGCGCGCCTGGGTATCCCCAACAAATTGGTGCTCTACGATATTGCTGTAAATATAGCACATGTCTGGGGATGGATAGCCGTCACCCAATTTCTCCAATTTCAACTGATACATTAACCTGGACAACTCATGTTGTGCCTCGTGAAAGGTATCTCTTTGGAGGGCTGCACCATATCGACCCTCGGCCACAATTGTGAACAGCTCTTTGTCTTTAATATTTCTACTAATCATTGATTTTAACTTCAACGTGTGTGCAGGCGTGTCGATGTTTACGACTTCAAAAAGTAAATCGGTTGTTAGATACGACTTTTCAAGACTCTTGTTTAATCCCCTCACAATGTCTGTGGTTGTCATAATGACCGAGTCCTAGTATTACTTTTGTACTATAGTACTGTACCAAATCGAACAGGACTGATCGCAAAGTGTCATCTAAGTTATGCCTAATTTTTCACACTCGTCGAATCTTCTAAGAATCAGAAATATGACCTGTTCATTTTCAAGAGTTAAAAATTTGGTGGCTAACTGGAATTCACAAACACCAACTTCGTACGAATCACGTTCCAATTCAATGGGCCCATGGAGTTCTGTTACAAAGTTGGCCAGGGTGTTGTTAGGATATACAGACAGAGAAGAAGAGGACGGGAGCGTGACATAGAAGTGGTTAGGCGCCATGTTGCATAATATTTAAGCTTTATTATTGCAGCAGCTTTTATATAGGTGTTGAAGCTTTCTGGGTAACCCAGCCATTTCACCAGGTACATTTTTCTCTTTCCTGAACCTTTGCTGCCTAAAATTTTTTCGATTTTAAACACATTTTTCGCAAATTAAATGCCACTTTCTGCAAATCATCGCGGAAAAAGCCTCCTGCGATTTCTTCCCCATTCAAATCTTCAACGTAATACATCATTAGCTCGCCTTTAGTTCTCATAGCACTAACTTTAAAAATCTCACGTGTCCATCCTTGCTCAAATCCCTTCGCGAATTTATTTCCCGAACGCAATAGCCTTACATAATCATTGATTTTGAAACGTGTAGAGTGTGGCGGCGGTACTCCATCTCTTCTCACATCAGGCTGTGGGCCCGTACCTCTTTCTACAACTTCGTTACGTGTTGTGCCAATCGTGCGATGGTGTGAACGGTTGTATGACGAGGCCAATGATCCCAGAATGTTTATATATCTGTATGTGTTTTTATGTGTAAAATAACGGTGCATGCTTTCCTTTATGGTACATTGAACTCTTTCAGCTAAAGAGGCCTTATGTATAGAATTGCTATTGTAGTAACTCATATTATTAAACTGTGTCAGCATGTTCTGAAAAGCGCGGCCTATAAATTCTTTCCCCATATCCGTACAAAAATAGCCTGGAACCCTGTTTTCTTTCAACATCAGCGTTTTGGTAGCTTTAACAACTGTTTCAGGCGATTTATTTTTCAGAGGAATGGCCACAGATATCTAGAGCATACATCTATTATGAATAGGATGTAGCTGTAGCCATCATTATACACTGAATATCTTTGCACGTCTGTTAAATCCGCTTGCCAAATAGAGTCAATCGAAGCCGCTGTTGTCTTGGCTGTTTTAAACCTTTTTCTCGCCGGCTTATGAAGTGTATAAGCATCCTGCTCCCGCAAAAACCTCTCAACATCTTTTTTCCCTACTCCATCATTGTAAACACCTGTACAGCCTATTAACACCGCCATAGGAGGGTGGGTTACAAATGTCATAATAGCGTTTTCTTAATATGTTAGCCATTTGCATATTTTAGAGACACGTGGATAAGGTTGACCTTTGTTGTTTGGCCTCTTCTTTCTCCTCTTCAAAGATACTACTGTTGGGGGTGACGGCGTACTCAGTTGTGACACATACGGGACTTGCTCCAAGTCTTTTAACTTATTCAGATTTCCTATCAATGTTTTGGGGACATTTATTTGTTGTAGTCTTGTTTTAATATGCTTCTATCCTGCTGGTGAGGGCCTGTCCCACTTTCTCACCAGATCATGGACAATGTCGACGATATTGGATTCCTGTACCCTTCTTCCTTCAAAAATGACCTCGCCTGTATCGGTCCACTGTATGATGGGGTCCTCACTCAATAGATTATAAAGACTTAAACCTTTATTCCTCAATGTATGTGGGAGACTGCTTTTAAATACATGCTCGATGTGTTGCGTTCCGTTATTCTTTGGTTGGCATTTCTAACGTCGGCCCCAGGTCCTATGTCGCCATGCTCATCGTTGCTCGCGCTGTGCCTGATAACCACGGGGAGCTCTGTCGGATTCTTATAATCTTTGTATTCATGAAGAAATTTCTGCAGAGCCTCTTGGTACAAGATCCTTTTCTCATCAGGTGACTTTTCACTGTTTAATAGGTTTATCAATTCGCTTTCCATTCTTTTAAGCCTGCTTTTACGGGGTTCTAGAACCGTGTCTGGACTCTTTGAACTTTGCAACGAAGCATACATCTCGTGCGGAATCACTACCACTTTCTTCATTATATTAATCTAGTCAGTAAAGGTCCCAAAACTGAAATTTTACGAGCGAGCGTGCGTATTATGCTCTTGTAACGACGTAGGCGAGCCTTCTGAGGGGGTTTCATTGGCACATTACATTTTATAACATTAGGGCAGATTTCACAGATCCATTTTAAAAAGTCCAGGTCGATATTTTTAACAGACATCTGCTGCAATGCCCGGGGCAATCGTTGATAGATTTTTATTAATTCACGGTTTTTCTTCAGCCTATTTGTCATTCTGGAATATACAGTACACCGTTTCAAGTTCGTTTGGGAATATATTCGTTCTTAGAAGCACCCTAAACGTGTTTCGCGGGTGAAGGTCACAAAGCAAATATCCGTAACGCTGACTTGTACCTTCTTTATAAACTTCCAAAAACTCCTTACGTTGATTCGGGAACATTTCATTGGCTAATACCCAAATTTGTGACATCTCTTCGTTGCGCGAATAAGACTAGATATTGTGTATTTAACGACACATCGCGCATGTATCTATTTTTGAAAAATAGATTCTGATTGATGAAGAATACGCTTATGTTAAGATGGTGGGAGAACACTGTAAATGTCTCGGCAAACGTTTTATCCATTTCCAACTTGAGATCGTCAATTACAATGACTGTATGCTCATTTCCCTTTAACGAATAAACGTCATATACACCTTTGTTGGACAAAATATCATCTTGGTACTCGTTGAACACTGATTGGTACGTCGAATCGCACCATATTACTTTATGCACAAATTTTGAGAACATCTCCCCCTTATCTTTAATGATTTTAAGCATAAACACAATTTTACCACATCCTGTAGGGCCAGATATAATACATGTGGATGGGCTTATGAACCTGAATTTTCTACAGATTCCATCTCTAACACGTCACACCCCTAAGTGGAGCATTTACAAAATATAACAAAATTTAAGTGCTGCTCCTTATATTCTTGTTTTTCATCTTCCACAGAACTGTGAATGATGACGATGTACAGCACACCATCATCGATATGACAGACGAACCCGGTGACCGTGTAGCTACAGACTCCAACCCCGCTGTCGAATCCTCACCAGCGACACCTCCACCACGTGGCAGTTCAAAGCGGAGGCACGATGATGAAGAACCTTTCACGTCAAGTATGAAACGTGCAGGAGTACACCGGTTGCTAGACCCCCAGTAATAGAGCCCCAACCCTCTACGTCTTACGACACAACCCCCATACTAGCTTCCTCCTCAAATATACCCCCTTATTCCTGTTTAATTCCGGGTATATCCTCGTGATGAAAGCCGGTATTAAAAAACCGGTATTTATACCGGTATTGGACAAGAGACACGATACCGATATCGTGATTATCAATACCGGGTTTTCGGTATTGAAGAACTGTCTATTGTCTTTATTGTGGGAGCAATCAGCAAATGTCAAGTTAACAAAGATTTGTTTTTTCTAGGATTTTGTGGCCAATATGAGTAGAAATAATGATTTATCTTCATACATAACTTACACATGCAGTATATCTTTGAGGGGCGCAATTAGTGTATGTCACAATTTATCATCTGTTATAATATTATGTTATTGTCGTTATATGATGTGTCCGTTTTTCTGAAATGTGAAGCTATCATCCAGAGCTCTCGCCTTAACATTTGAAATCGTATAAATACGTATTGAAACGTTCAAAAACGTTACTGAAGACAAGAATGAAGTAGATGATCCATTGATGTGCGAATACATGAAAGAAATAGAGAAATTAGAAAAGGTACCATTGAGAAGCAATGCAACTAGCTTTGATCTACTAATGAATTTAAGAGTTTCGAAGTTTCTTCACAAAGAAGTGAAAATTTAGAGAAGCTGTACAAGGTATTGCTTTCCAATAAACCCATTAGTGTAGAATCAAGAAAGAGCTTTTTCCGCTGCTGGCTTATTTCTGACCAAGCTAAGATCATATCTCTCTAAACAATCATTAGAGTCCTTGTTTCCTCAAAACTTACTTCCAAAACCAAAATAAGAAATTTAATGCAAAATTATTAATAAACTTTTTTTTTTAAAATTGTTATTTTTCCCTTTTACCTTTGATTATCTGATATACTTAATCATTATTAATAGTCCTTCCTATTTCCTGCCTTTCCCTAGGAGCTGCTTTCAAACTTTTTCCAGTCAATGGTATTTTCCCTTTGGTGTCGGTGACAGAATTTAAAAAGTAACTTCAGTTTTTATTGTCGTTAATATGGTGAGTACTAGAGGTCCTGCAGGCTTGTGGGAAGGTTGGCACTTGCAGGTGACACCAAAAAAAATCATTATAAATTATTCTCCGCATAAAACCGGTATCAACACCGGTATCAGTAAAATAATTGTTCAAATACCGGTATTAAAAATTGTCGGTATTATTTCATCCCTAGACTACATCCTCCACACCAGCAGCAGCTTCTCGTGCTGTGGAGGAATGTTTAACATTCGAACTGGTTCACACCGCTAACCTCACCTCTGCCCTGACTAGAAATCAGTACGTGGTCAGGGTTGAACCTGGAATCCTGTATAGCAACGGTGTTGGACTGCGGCGCGTAGTTGAGCGTGTAATGGAGTTTGCCCTTCAGAACCGCGATGAACGTGAAGTCAGGACGAGGCTGTCCTTCGGGTTCGGGTCAGATGACGGGGATGTAGATGATTTTTGGGTAGTAATACCATTCAGACGTTTGACAGCTGTGGATATAGATTACATTTTGGGGCGCATAATGCAGGCCTCTCAAAGTAGTACAACCTTCAATATGGATAACTTCACGGTAGATATTGACAGAGTATTCCGGGTTGCGGGTCATAGTACCACACCTTATACTCTTAATTTCAATTCTCAGGCTATTTACAGACGGCATATAAATGTCGATCGTGGTTGCGGCTTTATAGCAATAGTCTTGGCCCATATGTTTGCTGCTATAAATACACGGGCGCAAAAAATTTGGCTGCCTACGGTCGTGTAGCGTGCCCATAAACTGGCTTCAGATTGTAAGCTTCAGTTTGAGTGTAATATGGGTCCTGAAGAGCTGAGAAGGGTAGAGCAGGAAATGAATGTTCGTATAGTTGTATTTGGAATGGATGATCATCGTAGGACTGTGTATGTTTTTAAAAGCTGTGTGCAAGATCGTACAAGACCTGTACTTATTTTAGGAATGTCAGGAACAACGTATCTCCCCATTCCCATATAAAGGGCTTTATGCGAGTTATGATAAAAGTCGAAAATATGGACGGCATCATGATTTGTGTAAGGGGTGTCTCGAATTTGCGGATGATATAGTGAAACATTGTAAGGAATGTCACATGGTTTGTGAGCAGTGAAAAAGACCCAAATGTGAAAGTCATATAGTTGAAGCTGAGAAGAGGGAATGTAATGTGTGCAGACGTACATTTTTCAATAACAAATGCTTTGATTACCATAAATCGAATGGCACATACAGGAAAATGGGAATCTGTGAATGTGGTATGTTTCATATGATGGATAATTGGGGTAAGTTTTGAGCATAAATGCGATGAAATTCACTGTTCTACATGCCATGAAAAATATAAGACGGATGGAGTAAAGCATGTATGTTATATGAAATATGCTAAGCCTAAAAATAAACCCTGTATGACCGTGTACTACGGTATAGAAACTTACACAAATCCCGAAACCAAAGAGGTTACCCGACATCTACTCGTAAGTCAGACTATCTGCGATGAATGCTTGGAGGTTGAGTGTGATGAGTGTCACAATGTGTTAAACGGACAAACGTTTTTAAAACGGTCGCACACGACAGTCCTGTGAAACTCTTTGCATCCTATATTGTCAAGTTAGTGGACAAGTTCAAAAAAATTACTGTATGTTCTTGCCCATAACGGGGCAAAATTTGACACACAGTTCCTTTATAAGGAATTGCTTGAACACGAGTCATCGGAGATATTTACAGGCTACCCCTTGAAAAGGGGAAACAAACTTATACAAATGCAGATAAGATGTAATGTTCAGTTTAAAGATACTTTATTATTCACACCTTGTAAACTAGCCATGCTAGCCAAGGTGATGGGTGTAGCCGACGAAGTTTCGTCCCGAGTGTGGAATTGGAGATATCCATGGTAGAACTCCTGCCGACAGTATTGCATGGACCCGCACCCGCAATGAACTTATAAGCTCCCAGTTCACTCACAAGATCTTGTGGGAGCATGAGTATGATGCACGAATGGAAACAGATGGATAGTACCGTGAAGAAATAAACACAATCAAGCGCTCAATGGTGTTGGATCCTCTCAAGTGCGGTGATAGCTTCGGCGGGTGTACAAACCCATTCAAGCTATACTTTCCACCTATGGAGGGCAGAAAACTCCATTACTACGACTTCTGTTCTTTATATCCCTACGTGATGAAGAACAGTCAAAACAATCCGTACCCCGTAGGTGCACCTGAAAAACTGGTGGGACCTGACCTGCCTCCCATGCAGGTGCTGTCCACAAATTTGAATGGGTACTATTTCGGCCTTTTTTTCGTAGATGTGCTCCCTCCTCGCGATTTATGGATGCCGATCTTACCCGTCGTTATACATCACAAACTCATGTTTCCCCTGTGCGTAAAGTGCGCAGAGGAGAATAACGGGGACTGTAATCATACAACCAACCAGCATAAGATCAGAGGTGTATATACAAGCCCTGAACTGGACCTAGCCGTTCGCCATGGCTACAGAATATTGAAGATACATGAGGTGTGGAGGTTTCAGAAGCTACCTAACCTTTTCACGCCGTATATAAATACATTTGAAGGATAAAGTAGAAGCATCAGAGTATCCGCGGGGAATTGATACCGAAGATGAAAAATCAGCTTATATTCAGCGTTACCGTGACCGTGAAAGTATACAGCTTGACCGTTCCCAAATTGTAAAGAAACCAGGCAAGCGCTTCAGTGCAAAGTTGTGTCTAAACAGTCTTTGGGGAAAATTTGCACAGAATACCGACAAAGGGAACGTTCATTTGGCACAAAGTTATAGTGAAGTCTGGGATTATGCAGACGCTCCCGATAAAGAAGTGATGGAGATCGTGAATGTAGGTTATACTACATAATAAAGTACATTACCGAACTGGCCACGGGTTACAAACATACCTGTAGCCAGCTTCACAACGGCATACGCACGCATCAAGCTTTTGGGACTACTGCACTCTCTTGGGCGGAGGGTGCTCCACGCTGACACAGGTAGGGTAATATTCACAGAGAGGGAGGGTGAATACATGCCGCCTATTGGTGAATTCCGCGGAGAGTTGACTGACGAGATCAAGGATGAATATGGTGATGGTGCATACGCTGACTCCTTTGTATCAACAGGACCAAAAACTTATGGGGTGCGAGTGAGGGTGGGGGATGATCTGAAATATATCGTGAAGGCTAAGGGTATCACACTTAACCAGGCGAACCGACGAGTCGTTAACTTTGACTCGTTGAAGGATCTAGTGTGCTTGGAAGATGAGGGCGACCAGCCACCCCAATTGACTGTGGGAACCCACAATTTTCGGGCGCAGAAGCTGGGGGGCGTGAAGGAACTTAGGGGTACGAAGGTATGCTGTAACACCTATAGGAAACGTTACCAGGTGCCTGGTACCTATGATACCGTACCCTTTGGATACCTTAATCCTTGATTATATATATATATATATATATATATATATATATATATGTGTGTGTATATATATATATATGTCTATTGTTAACGATATGCTTATTTATTACGTATATTTGTTTCAATTAGGGTTTCATTTTCTCCTTTGTGTGTGTGTGTGTACAGTCCTAAGCTCCGCCCATTGTAAGCTCAATCAAAGTGTCACGTGACTCCTGCTACTACCTGGGCATATCTCTACCCCTGCATGCTCGGTTGACCTCTGCAAGTCCTGGAGCTCAGACATGTATTTTCTCACGTAGACGAAAAATAGTGATGGCTACTTTTGATATTGCGTGTTCGATGTTTATGAAGTAGTATTCGGAAAAGTCGGAAGATGTGGTGATACTGAAAGACGGCCTACCTCACCTCCTTTGAGACTTTTAAGGCTACATCTACATTGAATCGCGCGAAGCTTGAGGAACAAGATGTTCAAATATTCTATGGATATTTTGGCAAAAACATTGCGGATTCGGCACAAACGATGTAATGCACTACGTTTTAAGGCTAAACTGTATAAAAGCGTACATATACCGTGAGGTGAAAGAAACAACGCGTGCAGAAGAGAAGCAATGGGTATGAGTAATGAGTCTTGTTGATGAGTGGTGTGACAGGCGGTATTATGTCATGCTGCATCATACCGAATACGCGTACCCTTCGGCTGAGAATGTAAACCTTGTCATCATCGATAAGTTAAGTACTTTTACCACTATACTCATATATATCATGACGAGGTTCGCAGTGAGGATGTGGCTAAAGGCTTGTGTGAGTTTTTAATAGAGTTTAGAGACGAGTATCGATTGTTAAACAAAAAGGATAAATACGGTCACATGGTTCTCTCAAATAGTGCACCGGATTGTTAATGTGTGGAGAAAATGAACGTCAGGTGCGCATTCCGATAAAACATTAAAACTGAAATTACCCGATGTGTCGGAAAATTGTCCGGTATGATAAGTACAAGTACACGCGTGATTCATGCTAGAACAAACTGTACACGATTCAACAGCTTATGGTGTGACTCACTCCACCCGCCGAGCCGATCCGCTCACCCGTGGCTCATAGTCATCTCAGAGCTTGAACTGACTGGACATGCACTCCTCGAATACGATGGAACTTCCTTTGAGAAGCATTCTCAATGCCATGTACGATGTGTCCGTGACGAAATCGTTGCGCGTGTTCAGGTGTGAAACCGGTGCTATTAGCTATGTACTTGAAACGACTTGTAGACATTCAAACTCTGGTAAACGTAATGTTATTTATTTAAGTGTTGAGATGAATAGAGTCTTCGTGATACTTGAGAAATGGGGTGAGGACAGTTATAAAATACCGGCAGGTGTAGGTACAAGAAGAGAACAGAGTAGTGATGCCCCCTCATGTGCCATTGTTTGTACGTTGTGTATAAATAACGATCAGCCATACATTGAGAAACGACTGATGTGGAAGAATGCAGCTGATAATAACGTTCTTGTCCCCACGCGAAACCGATTCATCCTTGACAGAATGTTTGAAATCGTCGGATTCTGCAAGCTGAAGCCAATATTAGACGCGTGTGTTACGGATATAATTTATTTTGACACGGTTTTTGAATACGCATACACAGCTCTGCTCGATGGGTTTATCGAATGTAGGAATGAACAAGGTGAGAATGGTCTAGAGCTGGATGCTTATTTAAAAGTTTTAGACTCTTCGAAATATCATGAACTTTGGTACAAAGGACTTGAGCGGTACAGGGCAGAGCTCGCCTTCACTGTTCACCCTAACGAATTGTACCTCTATATAATGAGCAGCTTTCGTTACGACTTAGAAGATTATTTCAATTGCCGCTATGCGTTGTGAAGAAGAGTTTACGATTGAAAAGCTCGGGTCGGTAAGAAAAAAACCCTCGATTGGAAAGGAGTGTTTATAAACTTGTATTTAATAATGATGTGGCAGCTAACGATGGCCTCTTTGTGAATGCTTTTGATTGTATTTTATCCGTGTTTAAAGATAACTTGTCAACCGAATGTAAAGTGGGCACAAAAATAGTATTGAACGATATGAAGGCCATTTACATTGAATATAGGTATCCCTATAACTTGAGCGGTGAAATAATGTTAAATCATATTTACTACGTAGTGCAAAGCAATAATGATGTGACTGTAGACTCGATTACGTGCGAGTTTAGTGTTTTAGTTAAGCGCAGTATAATATAAAGTGAATGTATTTGGATGTATATTTATTTTCAATATATTTTATTATTTAATATAATTGTATACATATATACTCGTATTTCTCCTGTACTGTTATATTGATGGTTATATTCCATCGTTTTGTATTATATACTTTTTTACTTTATTATATATATATATATATATTCCTCGTACGTAGTTCTTATGCTATTATTATTTTTTACTTTATTTTTTGATCATATATATTCCATCGTTTTTATAGGATTGTATATTTATTTTCTATATATTTCGTGAAATTGATTCCAATAATTCGTCTGAATAAACAGAATGATGTAATGGTGTTTTATTTAATTCCTTTGGTTGTATATATAAACGATATTATTATTTAATTATATCTATACCAAATGGCTGGTTATGCCTTCTAAACCCGACTGACGGATTTCTAAACCAACTGTCAAGAATATCTGAATAGCGCAATCTGGCAGCTGAAAAGTTAATTAATATATACACATACACCTTCCTTCTAGGTCTTCTAAGTCAACTGGCGGGTTAAGCCAACTGGCGGCTTAAGCCAAATGGCCGATTATGCTAACTGGCGGATTTTTAAGCCAACTGTGAAGAATATATGCTTTAATTAAATAAATAGCGTAATCTGGCAACTCAACCCTAATAATGTACACTTGAACAAGCCATTTACGCCTTCTAAGTCAGATTAAGCCTTCTAAGCCAACTGGCTGATTAAGCCAACTGGCTGATTAGGACGTTATAAAACAGCGGGCGCTCGGATGAACTCTCATTATGCGTTTCTCTATAAAAAAAAAAAAATGGTGTCAATAATCCAGCAGGGTTGAAGCACCTTAAACAGAAAAAACAAACATTATGCGTCTGGCTGGAGCCAGGCGAACACCCATCTCTTCTTCTTAGGTTAAGGCTTAGATTAGGTTTCCCTTTGGGGGTAAGGCTGTCCCTCCTTCTCCCCCAAAGACCCTCCTCCTTCTCCTTTCTCTCCCTCTCTTAGGTTATGGTTACCCCATTGGGGGTGATGCCGTCCCATCTTCTCCTCCAAAGAGGTTAGGTGAACTCCTCCAGCTTGCTGGGGGAGTTTCCCTTCATTGCAGCTTGGGGGATAACCCCTCCCCCTTGTTGCATACCCCCCTTTGTAGCATTGACTTATTGCAAGATCCCCTCCCCCCTTTGTTGAATAACCTCTTGCAACATTCCCCCTCCCCCTTTTGCACCATTGATCAACATTTGCAATTGCATTGCTCTCTACCTTTTTTTCGGGCATACTACTGATGGTAATGTTACAAAATTCTTAATTTTATTACATATAATTTTGTAAAAAGAGAACTGATCATTGGATAGATTAAAATTTTGTATAGAGCCTATAAGACTAGATTCAACAATTCCACGCTTAACATAATTATTAGATTTGAAAACAAAGTTGCAATTATTGAAATCTATTTCATGGTTATAGTCTCTAACATGACAGAATACTGTACAGCACTTTCTTCATTCCCCACTCTCACATTTCTCTTGTGTTCATAAATTCTCTTACTGAGGTCCTTCCCGTTTCTCCCACGTATACATTATAACTGTAAAGGTGGAAAGAATACCAAAATTTTGTAACTGGAGGAGTACGAGTACAAATACAAGTACAGACTTTTTGGAGTAAGCGAGTACGAGTACAATTACGATTCCAGCTATTTCATATTACCTTGAGTACGAGTATGTTTTTCAATGCTTTACGTGGTACTTGCACGGGAAAAGCTTATTTGCTATGAGACCATATGAACGCATTACAATGGAAAATGAAAAAATGGACACGAAAGGAACAAAATGCATTTGCTTTACTGTTACATAATATACAGTATATATCACATATATACTCGTATATATCACATGTACTTATAAAGTTATAAGTCAGTTACATAATACTTTATAAAACAACTTTTGTGAGATGTTTTATATTCCATCAAAATAACTCAGCTTTCTTATAAAAATAAATAAAAAATATAAATACATACCTTATAAAACTCTGATGTGTATATATATTATATGTGCATCCTTCCACAATGACGTCAGATACCACCAGATCTCTACAGATCTCTAACTAATACTAGGGATGGGGAACAAAGATTTTTTTTGAAAATTGCCACCAAGACGAATGGTTTCTAGGGCCATTTTTGCAGCTGAATACGAATGTGGCTCGTTCTTGGACCTAAAATGAAGTTTTGACCGGGTTCAGTGGATTTTTTTTTTCAGTGGAATTTTTTCAAAATCTCTTTTTGATGCTTAAGAAAACTGCTACCCCTCATATGTAATATGTCTTTTCATATGTTTTCAGGGTCGCTGAAGTTGAAAATGAACAAATCAGAGACACTCGATGCGTGGTTTACCGGTTATAGGCAAAAAATGGAAAAGAGAGGTATTATTTTATTAAAAAATCATGTACAGAAGAAACACAAGGCATTCATATCAGTTCCATAATGTAATTCAAATCATGAAATCATCATATTTACAACACATTGTTCAATAAACTATCAATATCACTAGTAACATTGTCCTCTGGTCGTAAGGCATTCTTAATAGAATTTCTCAGTTCATCTACACTAAATTTTTCCATTTTGAATTTCCCGTCTCTCACTTTAACACGTCTCATTTGACGAATATATGGTGTGATGGTGAGTCTCAAATTGCCAATTTCTGCGAGGAGCTGCTTTTCGTTCAGTTTGTACAAAGCATCCAGGTTGTTTGGTTATAGGGCCTCCATGATGTTTCTTGCAATTTTCCAAAACCGCCAATATTTTGCCAGCTTTTTTCTTTTTGAGCTCTTCTTTTTTCAGTAGGGACAATTTCTTTGCAGCATGCATAGTAGCTAGAAAATCTTCCTCTAATTTCTTCACTTTCTTGACTTTTTCTGAACCCCTGGCCCATTTCCAGGATGTCTTCCTATCCTCAAGAGACTTTAATTCGAACGAAGAGTCTTTCAGAAATCCGTTAGTCACAATAACATTTTTTCTCGAGTGCGTTTGAATGGATATGCTCCCGCTCTGATTCGGTTGTCAAGTTTTGAAAATTCGGATTCGCATCCTAAATTTGTCAGAGGGGCATACATCAAGTCTGGATTAGCGTCATCGTCTGATCTTGTTAAATAGTGCATACAAGACAGCTGATTATTTACAGTATCAATGACTTCCTCTAGAGCAGGGGCATCCAACACGCTCGCCAATCGATACATGTGGCGAATTGACGATTAGCTTGTGGCGAATGGCTTTTGAGTTCATGAAAGATCCTTTGCATTTTTTAATTTTAGTGCGCAAAAAACGACGGAACGTGCCAACCTATTTCATTTGGAAAGCCGTCATTTAGAAATGGATGTCCTTTCGCTCCAAAACAAAATGGGCCAGCCACAAAGAAAATAATCCGTCGTCCAGTTTTGGGCTCGGCTTTTGGGAGAAAACAAGTTCGTAGTGTTGCAGTCAGGTATTGCAAGATTGTTTTCGATCTTTGGCTCAACATACCATTGTGAATCCACCTTTTCCGTAATGAGTCACCTGAAGTCAAAGTATCGCTCTAATTTGCTTGATGCGAATTTATGTAGAGGCAGAGCTCAGATGTTCAATAAGTGAAAACATTATACCTGATTTCACCCGGCTAGCGCAAGATTTTAATCTAGCTCATTGCATTGCTGTAATTCTTAACATTATTGATGTTTTTACAATAAAGTTTATCCTAAACTATATATATCATTGTTATATTAAAGTTTTCCTTTTATATGTCCTTTTTTCTTCCATTTCTAACGTGTTAGTACACACAGTTTCACTATGTGGTGAATTTAGCCCGCTGATCGCCACACATGTGGCGCACAACTAGAATTCTGTTGAATACCCCTGCTCTAGAACTAGAGCTTCAAGTTTATCTTTACCAGATCTGGCTTGTTCCTTCCTTACAGCCATCAAGTCATTTAATTCAACCATCTTACCTTCAAAGAAACGTTTTACTCCGACCAAGTTCTTTCATTTTTCTCGTGAAGCTCCATCATTGCGTAAATTTGGGAACAACACATGAACCATTGACTTTGGATGAAAGTTGACACTGCGAGAACTAGCTTGTTATTGTTGACATCTACTACGTCTTCAAAGAAAGTTTGGATGGATTCTCGCCTCGCCAAATATTCTTTTGCTAACTCGGCGATTCTCCCAAACCGGTTTGCCAAGAATCCTTTGAATCCATCACATTTGAGTCCATTATCCGCAATCCAAGATTTATAGTCATTATATAGGGATACCTAATGGGAGGCGTGGCTGGGAGAGAGCAATTTAGCAATTGCAATGAGTCCCAAAGTATGAATGGAAGAACCAGGAGAACAGAAAACGTTTTCTCCTGCCGTAACCTGAAATAGATTATGTACTCCGATTTTCTGTTCCGTGTTTTTAAACACTTTGTCTATAGCGTGATCTACTCCTAAAATGATATGGACACAACACTTCAAGATCTTGTTTGAATCGATTCCAAGATGCTGTAAAAGTACTCCACATTCACTAGCTCGATCAGACATCCAGAAGTATATTCGAGATTTGAGTTCGTCAGTGGTAGAATTTGCTTCTACGGCTAGACAACTCAATTTGAATTCGTAAGCCCTGGCTCCATCCTCTCCGGAATGGCTGACGTTTTACAGATATCCAGTTGTCAGCGACTTTTTCATGCCAGATGGACCAGCGATGGTGATGTGGTTAGCCTTCATGTCGTACAGCCGTTGGCCGGCAGCCATGGTCGTATCGTCAAGTCTCACAATCATAACGTTATCCTCTTTGTTGAGGATTTGTTGAGCGACATACTCTAGATTCAAGTATGAAGCATCTTCCAAGTATTGCATTATTGACCTGCGGCTCGGAAATACATACGTCAAGTCTGAATACTGGTGACGGACTTGTAACTCTTCGTCTTCACTCTCCATCTCACCCTCGCAATCTTTCTCATTATCATCTGCCTTCAGCTTCCAATCTTAATCAAAAACCATGTTAGCTACTCTTACTATCACTCTCGAAAGCTCTTCAGGAGAAGTTCTTGTTTCGGCAAGACACTGGACTATACACCGCATCAAGTTTTCCTTCATACTTTTTTTGCCAGTTCTGATTTTCACTGTCGGAAATGCAGCTTGTTCTTTACTCTTCTCCTTGCTTACGTCTTCTTCCGATGAGCGAAGTTTACGACCAGTAGAAGGAACTGTCTTTGCCGTTGTTGGTTTTTCAAAACTCGGATCGTTTTCAAAATCGACTGAAGTTGCTAATATTTCAATAATGTCTGATCCATCTAGCTCGCTTTGCTCTCTCAAGTTGCTTTCTGTTGCTTTTCGCTTTTTCTCCGCTGATCTTTCACGAGTTTTTTTCCTCTTTTTTCTGTCTCACCCAATCTGTTGGTACTGCATTTGTACATATGGCCTTATACACACCAAATTATCTACCCCAAATTCTTTTGCAAGTTCTGCTTCGTAATCTTCATCGTCAGTTCTATTGTTGTAGGCGTTCTTAGTGAGCTGATCATTAAAACCGCTCGCTTTTTGGTACCATTCGACACTTTTAGGTTTTTGTTGGCAGCGTTCATTCTTTTTCAGTTTGTTAAAATTTTCATAATCGTCTCTTATTTTTTTTGCCACTTTTTTTTCATGCATGGGATAGACATTTTATTAATTCAATCTCGTCTTAGTTCATTTGCAACTATCTTGATGGCATCATCTCGAGTCATTGACTTCTGTCCTTTTACTCCTCTTTTGCAAAGTGCAAGCATCCTACCAATCACAACTGTCCCTGGTGACAACTTTCCAATCGGCTTAAATTCGTTCACTTCCGTGTAGGTTTCCCCAAAAAGTTCTTTTCTGGCGGTACTGCATGATTTCCTTTCACCAGCCATCATTACCAATCAGCAGTCGCTAAGCATTAGGATCTGCAAGTACAGTAAAACCCCATTAGTCGGCATATAACACCGAAATATGATAGGTAATACAAATTATAGTCATGCTAGATGTATCATATATTATTATTATTATTATTAAAGTAGATTATATCAAATATTGTATGTCATATATTTACTATTATTATTAAATTATACAGTATATACTATATTATTATTACAGTAATATATACACAATTATTATTGAAGTAATATATACAATTATTATTAAAGTAAATTAGCTCAACATTGATAGTACAAAAACTACAAAAGAGAAAGCAACCAAACACCAGAACACCAGAACAAGCCAAAACACTAAAGTAAGCCTAAATAAAACAACAATATTGCGACACACTAGATACTTAACAACATTGACGAATGAACATAACCATGATTAAAAATATAGCAAGCATTCATCAACTAATTATTTTTTTCTATCAGTTATAAAGGTTTGGAGTTGGGAGGCCTCGTTCATCCTTTACGTTCGATTTGGGTCGGGCATTTTTTACAAATTTTTCGTCATCTATCTGCTTAACCACACCTAATGTATCTTATTTGTTCATTTTCGAGTTTAGGGGACTATGAAAACATATGAAAAGACATATTACATGTGAAGGCTCGCGGGTCTTTTTATCAATAAAACAAAAAAATCGATTTTTTTGGCCGCCATTTAAAAAAAAAAATGAACCAGGTCAAAAATTAATTTTAAGTCCAAGAACTAGATGGATTCGTATTCAGTAGCCAAAATGGCCATAGAAACTACTTGTCCTAAAAAAAATGTTAGATTCCCCCACCCCTACTCATACTAACCTCAGCGATGCCCTCCGCAAACATTTATAGTCTGCTGAAGGCTTTCTGGAAGCTCTAGGTTGCTATAGTTACCGAACAGCACGTGGTAATTGGTCGCGAGAGGTTGATTGGTCGAGTACGAGTACGATTACAGCGATTTCAGATTCCCTCGAGTACGAGTACGATTACAGCGATTTCAGATTACCTCGAGTACGAATACGAGTACAACAAATACACGTACTCGAGTACTGATGTACTCTTTCCACCTCTAATTATCATGACATTCTTAACATGGTAATATATGTACACTAGGGTTGTTATTATTTTGCGACTTTTTAATTGTTATGACTGCGCCCCCAGATATTGTGCGAATCGCCATAAAAACAAATCATGTGAAGTTTGAGAGCAATCGGATAATTTTTAAAACCTCCCCCGGGCATTTTTGTATTCTCTCCCCTGTGAATCGGTGAACTTTTGGGTTGCTTCTTCGATTGCGCCGCCTCCTAATGCGTTCGGTTTTAGTAAATAATATTACGCAGTAACTCAGTTATTGCCATCCTAGCGTCAGAGTCGGTTGTGCAGATATTTTAGTTTCGTCTTGCCTTATAGGCCTAGAAGCCAAGCCTCCAAGGTATTGATTTCTCAAATAAATTGTGGAAAAGTAAACTTGTAGATGACAATGTTAGCTTGCTAGCGAGGGAATCATATTTTAATTTTACAGTATATCATTTCACTTTAATTCATTATTTAAACCTATATCATTAATTTATATTAATTGTTATATTTCATGTTATGAGATGTCTATTTTTCTAATAAGTTTTAACATTTTTCCCTTCACAGACTTGAAATCATGTCGACTGCAACTTTTAAGCGTACAACGCGGAGTCAACCAAAGTGTTTCTGGTAGGCCACCCATCTGAGTACCTGACCGGCTCAAAGCTGCCGTCGAAAGGAGAGGTCCTGCGCCGCTTCTTCCATGTGCACATCATCGGTAAACAGACAATATGGAAGGCGGCTGAGATCGTCATCAACGAAGTCCGCGAGTTTTGGGAAATCGCCCGGATCCCGACCTCCGTTCATCATCGTTGTGCCCAGAAGTTCATCAAGTTGCACGAGGAGTGGAAGAACCTGATGCGCAAGAAAACGCAGGCGACCACGCCGTTCCTCGTGAAGAAGCGGAACGCCTGGACGCGCGGTCTCAACAATCTATTCGACATCGCCCACGGGAACGCGCTGAAGATGGTCTTCATTCGAAAGGACAAGGCGTTTCTCATGGCCCAGCGCGAGTACGGTCGGCGTGGGGCGATGCTCGGCGTCCACCGCCTCCTCACCGAACGTGAGGCGCGACAGGCACATCGCATCGCAGAGGATCGCGCGCGCGAGGAGGAGGCAGAAGGGAAGCGCGCTGAGGTGGAAGTAACCAAACTCAAACTGGACTCCAGCTCCAGCGAGGGCAGCCCACGGCACCCTCGACAAAGCAACGACGCCCACGCCCAGCCGCCAACATCCAGCGCCGCCAGCCCGCCGCCGCCGAAACGCGCGCGAGGACCTCATCGCCCGTTATTATTTCCACCTCTCCCAACAGCAGCCGCGTGATGTCTACCGCGAGCTCTTGGAGCTGCCCATTATCGTCCTCGGCGGCGTGCCCACGCGCGGCATCCGGTTCATGCGCCCAGGCGCCCTCCACCGCGCGCGCTGGATGGCGAAGGCCATTTATTGCCTCAAGATGTCCCTGTTCCGCGAACAGTTGGTCCTCACCGCGCTGGAGCGGACCGGTCTCAGGCGATTCATCAACTTCGCCCTTGCCCTTTACGTCCCGGCCTGGTTCGCTTCACCGAACCCCGCCGCCGCCCCGGCGAACGATCTTGCCCTCTTCCAGGACCTCGTCGGCTACGAGGACAAGGCGCTCGCCAAAGTTCTGGCTGACTGCTTCGCCCGCCGGCACCTATGGTATCTGAGCGAGCCACTCGTGTCGCTCGCCTTCTTCGACGACAACACATCTGCGGAGACAAAGAGGATGATGGTGAAGGCGCTCGAAAGCAGGAGGGCTCGGACAGCCCCCCCGAAGCGCGTCGTCGTCGAGCCGAAGCCGGCTGTGGTGAACGGCAAGACCCTCGCGGATTTCGTCACCCAGTCATCGAGGCTTTTGTTCCACGTGTTAGGCATCGACGGCGCCTTCCTGTCCTCCGACCCAGCAGAGTGGCCCAGTGACCCAAGGTATGCCGCCGCCGCGCGGAGGGTGGCGAGTCTGTGCGTCACTAACGACTTCGCCGAGCGCGGCGTCACTGTGATGCAGGACCACAACCTGGCACTGACAAAGGACGAGGACCAGCGTCAGGTCGTCGAGGCGCACAGCCAGCGCTACCATGACGCCCGCAAGTCCACCGTGACTTCCGCAAATTAGGCAACAATGAGTGGGAAATAGGCGCCCATGAGACCCCCCCCCATTGAGGGGCTAATACTGGAGTAGAGGGGGACCTAGTATACAATTCAACTACAAAGTACTGACATGCCGAAGATATCAGTTCCATCCAACGGCATTCCGCAACGACAATTTTCAAAAAACGTACAACACTATCCTGTGATTCACCCGGGGGAAAATACAAGTACTCGGGGGAAGTATTAAAAATTATACGATCGCTCTCAAACTTTAAAGGATTAGTTTTTATAGCTATTCGCACAATATCTGAGGGTGCATTCATAAAAATCGCAAAATTTTAAATTTAAGCGCAAATAAGAACAACCCTAATATACACCTGTGTCTTTTCCGTCCTTAGGTTTGTTCCTTAGTAATATGTCATTTATGCAGTTATTATATTTGAATGCCACATTAGTGCCTATTCTCTGACAATTTTTCTTAAGCTCTTTCAAGTTTTTGTTATAAGGGAGGACAATACTTTTCTTGTAAGCCTTGTTTACAGATGACCTGCCAATATAAAAGGTTTTTCTGGCTGCTAAATCAACGTTAAAAATGAACCATCTGGGATAATACAGATTTTTAAATATATTGTTAATTTTTGTATCTCCTCATCAACATGAGAAGGATAAAGTTTCTATATACTTCTTAGAAACATTGAAGATACAACTGATTTTTTTACTTAGTCATCTTGAAGTGAAAAATAGTGAATGTAAGAGTTTGAATTGGTCTCCTTCCTATACACAGACAATTTTATGCAGTCATTTTCTCTGTTGGTGAGAACATCCAAAAAAGGTATTTTTCTATCCCTTTCTCATTCACATTTGAACTTAATTGAGTGATGAAGGTTACTGAGTTTGGGAAAGAAGTCATCAAAATTCTTATTATTTGGCCATACTGATAATATGCCATCCACATATCTTAACCAAAATTGATTCGGGAAGGATATCCTAGGCAACAATTTTGTTTCAAAAAACTCCATAAATAAATTGCCCATGGCCATGCCATACTTCTGTTTATAGAACGTGCCATCAGCTATAAATACATTATCCTCGACACGGAGTTTCACCAATTCTATGAATTTCTTGGCTGTAACTGGAAGCGTTAGGTTTAGGTTAGGAAGAATTTCCTAAAAAAAATTGATGGCTTCGTCTACTGGGACATTTGTAGGTAAGGAATTTACATCAAAACTGACAAACTGGTCATTAGGTAATTCTAAATTATTTATCTTATTACAAAAATCTTGATTGGTTTTTGTGTGAGCAAGAGAAATACTACCTATAGCTGGAGACAAGTGTTTGGCAAGCCATTTAGACAATTTGTACGTAACTGTTACGTAACAGTTACGTACAAATTGTTGGTTCAAGGAATATCTTCATCAGAATCAGAGGTCCTTAGTTCAGGACCACAAGGAACAGTACTAGCTCCATTACTTTTCATAACTGCTCACTTTCATAAGCTAACTGACATGGATTGAGGACGTCACCAGTGACAGCAGAGTAACATCGTTTGCCGATGACACAAAGATTAGTAAAAGAATACGAAACCCAGAGGATATAGGATCCCTACAAATAAACATGAACAGAATCTACAATTGGGCAAAAGGCAACAAGATGAAATTTAACACTGAGAAATTTCAACTGTTAAGGTACGGAACAAAGGAGGACCTAAAATTCATGGAATATTATACCCCCGAGTGGACAGGAAATTTAGAGAAATTCTAAAGCAAAAGATTTGTGTTGTAATGACTGATGACACGAAATTTGAAATAAAAAATAAGATAGCAGTAAACTGAGCAAAAAGAATAACTGGTCAGATAATGAGACGCTTTAAACGAAGGGATAGGAATATAATGATTCCTCTATTGAAAACACTGATCATACCCAAGTTGGAATACTGCTCGGTCCTAATAGTGGACTTTGAACGGCGTTTTTTGTTAATAGCTGGCACCCATGCTAAATCAATGTACCTGTGGGTGAGGAATAAAATGCAGGTGGATGCCACTCTCGCTTTTGGCTTTGAAGGTTATTTTCGAGGTCAAACTGTGCAAAACATGATATTTTCTAATTTTAATTTTAAAAAAATATTCTGAGCCAATTGGTTTGACCAAATATTTCATTTTTCCACACTTAGTGATAAAGAAGTATGATGACACGCTTATTCCATCCGAATTACCAACTCAAGGTCAAATTCAAGTTAATCACGACCGAAAATGTGCTAAAAATTTGTGATTTTTTATTTTAATCGGCGAAAAAAACATTGAGCCAGTTTGTTTGTCAAAACAATTTATTTTAACATGATTAGTGCCTAATAAGTTTGATGGCATGAATTAAGTACTCACAATAACAGAATTATCACAATTAAATCACGAAGCAGTAAATATATCCCCATAACTATACAGTTTATACACTAGTAACATCTACAAGTTCACGTTTCTTGATGAACAGCACCGAAATGCTGCACTGACAGTCACAACTGTGTGGATTGCAATCACTTAAGAGCAGAGTTATTAGTTCCTTACAGCACATTCCAGCTTCACTCGATTTCAGCCCGGAAGAGAGACATAGATCTACTGTCCAGCTGGGTTACAGCAACCCCTGTCGTCACAACCACAAGCTGTCGTACACTTCATCCTTTTCCTGAAGCAGTTGCATCTAGCTGTCTTGCACTTTTTCTTGCAACCACAAGCAACAAGCTCCAGGCAGGCTTCAGGGATTGGAGGAAGTCTTGTCCACACTGGTAGGAGGCTCCCATCTTCCAACTTCCAGGCTGAAGTGTCCACCGGATCTTCAACATCTACGTGCTCTTTGTCAGCCTGGAGCCATATTTTGGCCTGATAGTTTGCCCGCTTGGCGTGGAGCTCCAGGGCATCCTTTGTCGGTGGGAGCATTTCCAGTCTTCTTGGCCTTCCCAAAAAGGTGAACTCTGGCGTCATCAACTGTGTGTTGTTCCGGGGTGCCATACAAATGACACACAAACTTCTCAACATCTGCGATATCCCCATCTCGACCAATGGCGTGCAGCAGGAGTGGGTGGTCACTGAACACCTTCCAACACTTCTTTTTTCCATGACCACTGAAGGACGAGACTGTGTCACACCCGGTCAAAGCGTGGAAGCTGACCAGGTTGTCCCTGACTGGGGGACAAACTCTTGAATACATCGTGCACGGGGTAGCATTTTCGGTTCTTGGCCGTTCCGCACAGCATCCACACTTCAGCGACCTTGGTGCAAACGAAGTGAATCAGCAGCACCATTACATCAGTATCTCTGCACACTACCAGTATTCGTTCATAGCCCTGGGACGCTGCATCACATGAGTGAAGGATGAGCCTGGTGTCCGCCTCTTCATGGTTGCTATGCAGTGGAACGTCATGTCGCCTGGTTGACCGTACTTCAGTGGCTTCAGAGAAGCCACCCCCTGTCACCAGCTGACATCTTTCTTGAAGATCTCTGCCCTTCTCAGTGATGACGTTAGACAGAAACAAGGCTAGGTCAGCCTTGTTTGTATCCAGGGCCATGAAGTTTTTCCACACTTCAGGCAGTGGAACTTGTGGGCCATCAATGACTTTCCGAATCGGTTTCTTCTTGCTTGCACGCTTTGTCCTGGTAACTGCTTTGATCGATCCTTCCCCTGCGTACCGATCAAAGATGACATCAACTCTTGTTGTGTTCATTGAAATAACTCGTCACGGCCTTGAAGAACACTTCAGCATAGTCGCCGAATGTCCGACAGCCGCCAGGCTTGCCAAGAGCTTGGATGAGTGCATGGCCATCTATCATCACACAGGTCTTCAGATCAGAGGTTGGAACCTCTGAGCTTATGGTCTGCTGAGCCATCAGGATGTTCATCAGCTCAGACTTCGATGTCGAATTCATCTCTCCTCCTGCCTTCGCCAGACTAAATTGGACTGGGGACAGTTCATACTTCAAGACGTTGACCATCTCCACCATGAGCTGCTGTAATAACTTTCTGTCAGCTTTGATGGTCTTCTGCATGTTCTGCTTGGTGGAAACTGTAGCTTTGTACACATCAGCGAAGGTTTTCGACCGATGTTTCTTCATCGTTTCATGGAAGCCTAGTCTGTTCAATCAGTCTCTCCTTCATGAAGCCGATTACATGCTGCTTTCCTCGATCCTGAGCTGTCAGCAGGTTCTCCACAACATCTGTGGGTGCAGTGTCTTTGGTTGCCAGTGAAACAAGTGGGATGTTAGTGGCGGCATCTGTATCTCCTGCTTCACTCACGTGAACTCTGAAGACGTCAAACTGCTTCAACTGCTGAACTAGCTTCATGACATCATGAGCGTCACGCCTAGTGCGAGAAGGCAGACTGTCAACCCGAGTGAAGGTGGCTTCCCCATCATCATCTTGAAGATTGAAGAGGCATCTTGTGTCTTGAGAGATGCGTGACCGCTCTGACCATGTGATGCAGAACCTGTCTCTTGCTTGGTCATTCTTTGTGATGCCGATGATACCATTGTGCATCTTGCATGTACGATTTATCCATTCGGTTGCCTGATCAGCTGGAACTTGGTTGAAGCGCTTCGCCGTCCTCTTGACGACAAAGTTCCCATTACAGAACTCTGCATGAACTTCTGGTGCTGACTTCTCAAGACCTCTCATATCAGCCAAGTAGACCGGCCCCCAACGTGCATAGTTTGTGTGGTCATAGATAGTTAGCCAAGGCAGCATTGCAGCAAAGGCTTCTATGTGGAGACTCCACATGCCATCTCTCTGAGCTCTGATGAAGGCCAGTAGGATCTCTACCATTTCCATGTAGGATGACCACAGCATGAAGTTGGGATTTTCAGAGTGCTGGTCATTGAATTCCTCCATGAGACTGTGGAATTTCTCATCTGCCAAAACGTCTGAGAAGTTGTCAACAGCATCGCGCATCTCATCTATGTCAGCTCTGTCTTTGAAAAGCGAAGCAACATTGAGGGCAAGCTGTTTGACGTTCTCATCTCCGTTGCCAGTTGCAGCCAGCCATGACTCAAACATCTGCCACTTGATGCGCCACAGTGCCTCATACGTCAGCTGGTGACCTCTCACAGCTCGGTAGTAGGCCTTGCCGTCCAGCATTGTCTCAGTGGTGTTAGCCGCGTACACACCTGCCTCTGTCCATAAGTCATCAAGTCCCACACTTTCCATGTGTTGACCAATGGCTTTCAGAAAGTTGAAGCAGATATGGAGGCCTCCCATGAGCAAGACCACGTTGGCAAATTTCGAGTTTGCCCAGACTAGTTCCTTACCCCTGCTGTACAGAGGCTGATCAGCAGTGATGATGGTGTACTTCTGGCTGACATACTCAGAAATGGCCATGAAGCGATTGATGACGGTGGTCATGGTGTCATTGTCATCTGCTGGTGCCTGCAGGATTGGCAACATCCCGGCGGTCGTTACTGGTGGATCCGCAGTGCTGACAGATTGATTGAATGCTCCCCAGCTTGGAACGGACATCGCTTCATCATGGATGCGTGACACCACCCAGGCCAAGTCCTTGGCACGTGCCCGGTCCCTCTCAGGTTCATGTGACAAGTCGTCTATGTCAGTGTCGTAGCCAGGAGGAGATGGCCTCTTGCCAGATGGGAGGGTAGCCTGGTCCAGCCTTTGGAACTCCTGTAGGTCATCAGGTTTGATAGATTTCGATCTCTTGTGCTTGCCACCCTTTTGGCCATGACTCTGCTGTGGAGGGGGCCTCTCTGCCATACCATCAGTTGAGTGCTGTGGAAGGTGTTCTTCCCGTCTAAGGTTGACTCCAAGACATCTATGTTGTCACAAGAGCAGTGAATCATTCTCTCTTTGACGATGGTGTCAGGGATGTAGACACATCCATTCTCAGCATACCTCTCCAGGATGTTCTGAGCGATGGTGGTGTCTATCCTTCTTACAGTGTCGATACCAATAGTGTGATTTGCCGCGTGGAACAGATCTAGGAGTGCTTCTGAGCGGGTGGCTTGGTGCAGAGTAAGACCCAAGCCCACATGCTTTGGTGTCAACTTTCGTCGGTTGGAGACTGCATAGACTATGTCCTGGGCAATGCTACACACACTCTGCTTCACTTTCTGGTCCTCTTCACTTCCCTCATCCACAGCATCCATTCCCCAAAGAGCAATCGTAGAAACAGGTACAGACTGTCGGGTATGACGCGATCAACATGTTCCTGATCAAGACCTTGCCATGTCTCGGAGTGTCCAGGAGTTTCAAGAAGATCTTGTCGAACCTTCAGAGCCACGTGTACCATATCTTGGAATATGCTGCTAGTGGCACACATGCGGACATCAGCATCTTCATCTTCAGTAGACTCTGACTCAGAGGTGACAGGACCTTGTTCACAAGACTTAGCCAGTGCTTTGGAGATGATGAAATCTGAGCTCTCTCCAGGGTAAATCAGCAGCGGGCCCCTTGACAATGGGCGTACATAGCTGGCGTTTGATCCAAGCAGCCTTTGAACATCTTCGTAGAACGTTATTCTCCTGGAGTATTTCACGGTGATGCCGGTGTCATTACACATACTCTCGTATCTGTCCCAGACGTCTCCCATGTCGTATACGTGACCACGAGACAGGCCTACTGTCAAGTCTTTGTACAGCTTCGTCATGCACTCATTTTCAGGCCCTTGTTGCTCCTCTGACACCGCTTGTTTTCTAGTACGTCTCTCAAATGTCACCAAACATGCCAGATGATAGTTAGCTGACATCACTCACCGCTGACAACGGTATGCCCATGACAGGGTCGTGTTTGGCACGCTGGATCAAGTCAAGTCATCTGACTTCTCCATTGTCTCAACAATGTGCAGTTTCTTTGTGGTCTTCTTTTGGCAAAACATGCAGAGGGTCCAGTCAATCACTGGTGTTGAACGTCTATGCTTTGGGGGAAAAGCCTGAGAGCCTGCACTTTTTATAGTCTCCGATGCCTCCATGGTCTGCTGCTGACTTCGCAGCCTTTTGAGTTTGCCTTCAGAGGTGAATAAAGAGTAGCATGATTTATGTCACTTGAGTTCCAATGCATTGAAATCATCCTTGGAATGACTTTCCAGTCTTTGTAAAACATCAAGATAGTAGGTATCTCCCAGGTTCTTTCTCTCATCGCCCACAGTCATAGTTCTTGCTTTTCCTTCTGCTGATGCTGTGCGCAGGTCACCAGCGCTGCTTTGGCAGAAGAAGCAATAATCCTCACTGACATCCTGACGTTTCCTCTTGCGTTTGATGACAGCTACAGGGTCCATTGCTGATGAGCTCCTTATCTGCAAAGACAAGTGGGAATGGCAGTATGTAGTAGCCAGATATATTGAAACAATTCGAAACATACCTATCCTTTAGCAGTATTATTATTATTACCAGCTGGCACTGTCTGCACTCTTTTAATTGCATATACCAAACCAATGTCTGGCCAGCCAGTGCACTGAATATATTCAACATGTGAAAGTATGCTATTACTTGTACTATGGTAGTAGTAGGCACATGCGCAACTCACCCAGCATGCTAAATGTAGTTTTAATGGGAATAAAGACATCCAGTCATAGTTACATTCAATTATTATCCATAAAATCAAAAAAATATGCTTTATGTGCTAATGATACACCTTTAAACACGTTGTTACATAGAGCCACCACTGAAATGCAAAAATTCGGAATTTTTCAGAATTTGACATTTGTAACCTTGTATGGGACCTTCAAATCCAAAATGAGAGTGGCATCCACTCACATCTTGTTTGGCATCCTCAATACAACTTAGCTAAGGTGGGTGCCTGCTATTAACAAAAAATGCCGTTAAGTTTTTTCTAGAGGACTTTTCAGTTTTTGGCCGGCCCACTATAACATATATAAAGCTGAAATCGGATAATGTTTGTTTGTGTATGTGCTCATTCCAGGAAATATTATTAAAGAAAAATAAAATTGTCCCTGTTGATTGTTTAAGCGTTGTATTTTTACCAAGGGCTCCTGCTAGTTGTTAATATTAATAATTAATATTGGTTTTAATAATATTGGTAATATAATTAAATTTATTATTATTAATAAGTATATTAATTATATTTCATTATATTTCAGCGTCTAATATCCAAATAAATACGAAGGTGTAATCTTAGCTGAATATCTATATGTAATTATGTACAGTTACGTGAATGTGTAATCTTAGCTGAATGTCCTAACTGTATGTATTTCTAAACATACAGTATGTTTGGACCTTTCAACAGAAAATCTTCGTGTACTTTTCCCTCTTTGCCTCTGTCTACGGTATATAGCTAGTGTAATTTCGCTACTTTGTGTTATCGGTCATGATTTACCATACAACTCCATTCTGCCAATAAAGCACAAAATTTGTTTGCTAATGGCAGTTCTTTGCTTTGTAAATATCTTTCTCCGAACGTATAATGAGCAAGTGAATGCGTATATATGTATGCATATATCTGTATGCATGGGCATATGTATTTGTGTATATCTATGTACGTGCATGCATATATGCATATATGGTTCTTTTTTATGCAGGAAGGAGGGGCCAAAGGCGAATGCCCGCAAAACACCCCCCACCTAGAAGAAGAGAGCTAAAATGAAGGTCCAGGGTTTTCGAGATGCCTAGACACTCTGCGTTTGAAAGATTGGAGGTCATATACAGGGGGAAAGATGGATTGAGGAAGATTGTTTCAGAGTTGACCGGTTGAGTAGATGAAAGAATGAAAATACCGGTTAACCCTTGCGTTAGAGAGTTGAACAGAAAAGAAATGAGAAAGTGTAGAAAGTCTGGTGCTGCGTGCTCTCCTTAAAGAAGGAAGCATGCAGTTAGAAAGTTCAGAAGAGCAATGTCCGTTATAATAGCGATAGTAAAGAGAGAGTGAGGCAACATTCCGGCGAAGAGAGAGAGATTGAAGACAATCAATAAGAAGCGGGGAATTGATGAGGCGAAAAACCTTTGATTCCACCCCGTCAAGTACGGATGTGTGGGTTGAGCCATCCCTTACATGAGAAGCATATTCCATACAGGGGCGGACAAGACAACTGTACAGAGAGAGCAATTGAACAGGGGTGAAGAAACTGCGGGGCGGTACAGCACACCTAACCTCTTAGAAGCTGTTTTGGAAAGAGAGTATATGTAATCTTTCAGGAAAGATCACGGGATAGTCGTGTGAAAGATTGTAAAGAGTAGACAGATGGAGGAGCTGAGTTTTTGAGGCATTGAAAGCCACAAAGTTTTCTCTGCCCCAATCAGATAGCAGAAAGATTAGAGGTCAGGTGTACCACAGCCGTCCTACGCAAATCTTAAAGTGACTGCTGTGAAAGACGCTTTAGGAAGCGGGTGGAGAAATGAAGAGTGGAATCATCGGCATGAGAGTGAATAGGACAAGAAGTGCGAATTAAAAGATCATTAATAAATAAAAGGAAAAGAGTGCGTTACAGGACAGAATCCTGAGGAACACCACTGTTAATAGCTCTAGGAGAAGAACAGTGGCTATCTACAACCGCAAAAATAGATTGTCCAGAAAGGAAATTAGAGGTGAAGGCGCAGATTGAAGGATAGAAACCGAAGGAGGGCAGTTTCGAAATTGTCTAGCGCAACAGCAAAAGTTTCACCGAAATTCCGAAAGAAGGATGACCAAGAGTCAGAAATATATGCAAGAAAAATCGCAAGTCGAACGTTCCTTGTGGAACCTCTATTGACGATCTGAAAGAAGATTGTGAAAAGGTGTTTAAGAATCTTACTATTAAGGATAGATTTAAAAACTTTGGAAAGGCAAGAAATTAAAGCATTTGAACGCTAGGTGGAGGGTTGAGAGTGTTCACCCCTCTTTGGGAGAAGCTGAATGGAAGCGAATTTCCAGCAAGAACGAAAAGTACCGGATGAAACAAGGACGAAAGAGTTTGCCTAGAGAGTGTGTCAGCACAGAACCAGGGTTGTGATAGAATAACCGCTCCTTTCTTGGAGGGAATGTATCGCCGCATCTGGTACGCGCGCGAATAGTGCCAAGCCCTAAAGACGTAAGTCCAATGCACATGTGCGAAACCCGATGGTATAAAAGCTCGAGGCAAGCCACACCCGAAACGATTCTACTACTTGATATTACCCATGCTATACGCATGAAGAAACCCGTTGCCGTTAGGCCGCTTTTTCTACTCCCATTAGTTACCAATTAAAGTGTTATGTAAGTTATCATTCACTATTCATCCTTTTTACGGCGTACAAACTAAAGCATCGACGCCATCCTGATGCTCGAGTGACTTTAAGGGCAACTGAGATACCCCAAAGCCAGTGGATCCGAACCCCGCCATATATTGGACGTTTCACCAAGACGAACAGGCCCAATATAACATACAATTTTTTAGAACAGCAGGAGGAACACCATCAGAACCGTACGCCTTCCTTGAGTTGAACACAGGAAGGGCAGAAAGAACGTCTTCAGGAGAGATTCTACTCGTAATTTCAGACATACAGTAATAAAGTCAGAGGGAGGAGGAAGTGGTAGAACTG